>APFE031726899.1:0-31398 GCA_000404065.3 Pinus taeda | reverse complement strand
GTAGATGCTTTATGGATGTAGGGATTTTCCATTCCTTAATTGTTTTAATTTTGCTAGGGTCTACCTTAACACCTTCACAAAATACAATATGACCCAGATATTCCACCTCTTGTACTCCAAAGAAACATTTGGAGATTTTTGCATATAATTGGTTCTCCTCCGATAGTTTGAGCACCATGTCAACATGTTGGACATGATCCTTCCAAGACTTGTTGTAGATTAGTATACCATAAAAAAATACTAACACAAATGTTCTAACGAAGGGTTTGAAAATGGAATTCATCAAACCTTGAAATGTAGAAGGTGCATTAGTAAGGCCAAAAGACATGACCAAAATTCATAATGACCCTCGTGAGTTCTAAATGTTGTTTTTGGAATGTCTTCAGTGTTCATTCTAATTTGATGATATCCTGAACAAAGATCCAAATTGGTGAAGTAAATTGATCCATGCAATTCATCCAATAATTCATCAATGACAGGAATGGGAAACTTATCTTTAATAGTAAGCTTGTTGAGCTCCTTATAATCTAGACATATGTGCAATGATCCATCCTTCTTGTGAACCAATACTACTGGAGTAGAGAAAGAACTTTGACTAGGTTGAATTATACCCGCCTCTAGCATTTCTGCAACCATACGTTCAATTTCACTCTTTTGGACATAGGGATATCTGTAAGGCCTGATGTTTGGTGGAACACTTCCTGGAATCAAATTGATAGCATGATCATGATCACGAATAGGTGGGAGGCCTTTGGGAGTCACAAATACCTTGGACTGATTGTCCAAGACTTTTTGGAGATCTAGAGAAATGGATGATTTCAATGTGGGAACCTCTAGTGAACATAATTGTGTAATTATGCCTCATTGTTCTTTCTTTAGAAGCTTTGTCATTCCATTAGAGCTTATTATCTTTCTCAGTTTCCTCGTAATACCCCTTAATTCAACTTCATTTCCTTCTGCAGAGAATTTCATGAAAGGCTCTTGAAAATTAAAAGCTAGTGTACCCAAGGATTGTAGCCCTTGGACTCCTAGTGCAACATCAGCACCACCCATTGTAATGAAAAGCATTGGGCTATTCAATACATATTCTCCCATGGATAGCTTCATATTATGGCACTTTCCTAAGCAATTTATGGTTCCTCCACTTGCAACAATCACTTGACACTCTCGTGCTGGATATAGGAAGTAATTCAATTTCTTGGCTATCTTACAATGAATAAAATTATGGGTTCTTCTCGAATCAGTCAACACTATTACCTTTTTCTTCTTGATATGCCCTTCTATCTTGATAAATTGAGGAGTGGTAATTCCAACCAATGCATTACAAGATATGGTCGGATTCATTTCTTCTTTTTCTATGGTTTGTTCCTAGTGTATATCCTCTTCTTTTGACATTTCTTGTTCCTTTTCTTCATCCTCTTCACAATCTATGTAAAATAATTTCTTCTCAGCACACTTATGACCTTTAGTGTATTTGTTATCACAACTGTAACAAAGCCCTTTTGCTCTTTTTTTTTTTTTTTTTTTCCGATTGTTGTGGTTTCAAGCTTGTAGGTTGTGGATGGCTAGGGGGAGCAACACTTCCATCTTTATGATTGTGAGTGGTAGACTTCCTTGTTGCATAATTTTGCTTTCTATTTTTTTTGCCAACTTGAATGCCTTCTCCAATGAATCTAGTTCCCAAAAGCAAACATTTGGTTTCTATTGTGCTCGCTAAATACCACAACTTCTAAAACGAAAAAAGCCACAAGTATATTGGTATTAATATTAATATGTAGTTTTGATATTGAATATCAATATGAAAATATTCGTGTTAGCTGTAAGCCTTACCGAGATTTAATTAGTATGTAGTCATTGATGTTATGGGATCAAACCATGTTTATTATTGCAATTTATTATGTTCTAACATGTTGACTATAATGACGCGGGCCACACTAGCAATGAAATAAAGACAAACAACACAATGGAAAACACTCGTTCGAAAACACATACGATTCTACAATTTAGTGAATTTTTTATTAAGTTTGAAAATAGATAAGGAATTAGTAAAATAAAAAGAAATGGGAAGATCCAACCCAATGTACCACACTAATTTTTTTTGTGAAGTTGTAAAATACGTAAAGAATTAGTAAAAAGAAAAAGAAATCAGAAAGATCCTTTTCCTAAATAACATTGGAGCTGCGTGTAATCTAAATATAAATTAATCTTAAAAAGCTAAAGGAATATTAACTTATAAAGAGCCACATAAAAATACACAATCCTTATAGTATCAATGCATCACACATCATCAACATAATATTAGATGGTTTTAAAATACAATGAATTAGATAAGACCTTCCTAATTCTCGGTGACATTGCACTGGAAACATTTGAAATTTTTTAAAGGGGAGGAGATGTGCTCAAGTATCTATGATATAATTGAGGTATTTATAATATATCGTTGACATTGCATTTGAAACATTTGAATCTTTTGGGATGAGACGCGCTCAAGTTTCTATGATATAATTAATGTATTTATAATATATTATAAATCCATAAAAGATAACGAGGAAAATGAAAGATTTCAAATAGTTTAATGAAAGATTTCAAATAGTTTTTTTGTTTTTTTTTTGTTTTTCTTCTTTTTCAGAGAGAAAAAAGCATCATAGTATTATATTGAGTCAATATAAAAATTCCAGATGGTACAAAAACAGGTTCCAAATAGCTAGCAGACCCAAAAAATAAAAATGAGACAAGGCTTGTAGGAGAAGGAATTCCAAGGACACGGAATCCAAAAACATCAAACCAAAAATCAGTGTACAGTCGTCATAGAAAAGTAGACCCATATTAAAAGAGACTCATATGACTAGAACCATATTAAAAAAGAAATATGCATGTCTCATGATAATACTAAAAGTAGCAAATAAGATGATGAGAATGACGCTAATCAGAACCCAGGAATAAAGAAGTCCTGAATGAAATAGGAGGACTCTCCATCCAAAACCACCATGGTCCATAAGCCAGAGTCTAAAAACAACCCCTTCTTTGAAAGGCAATCCGCTTGATAGTTTTGGGACCGGAAGATGTGGTGAATTGAGAAGTCTCGCATGCACCCCCAGAAAAACATAATTCTGTCCATCCACCCAGCTAAATGTGGGCAGCTAATATGGCAGGCACCCTTGACATGGTCAATCATTGTTTTTGAGTCGCCATAAATAGATATTTGTTGAATATCAAAAAACACACAGAAAGCAAGCAGGCCTGTAAGAGCCCTCGCCTCAGCCAAACTATTAGTGCCTTTCCCTCCGTTCCATGAGATAAAGTATTGTAGCTTCTCATCCATAATAATGTGAACACCGCAGCCACAAATGTTATGTTGCTCGGCCCCATAAAAAAAAGCACAAGGAACTCTGTTGAGGGTATGTTCCTTCTCTTTCATGCAACCTTTTTTCATCTTGCGCTGACTTAAAGGCACAAAATCATAGATGGAGATGATGTGTTGCAAGATAGACTTTAGGGGGTCCTTTGAGTCTTTGAAGGTTCTGTCGTTCCTCCATTTCCATGTGCACCATATGACGATGATAATAAAAGATCACCATGATTCTCTTTCAGCACACCACCATTCAAAAGCTGCATGGATTGAAACAAAAACAACATGAGGGAAACCATAAAGGAGAGACAATTCATACTAGATTTGCAAAGACGATTTGCATTGGAAAAACATGTGATAATTGGATTCCTCTGCCGATTCGCACATGGAACATCTACTCGGCCCGTGCTAGTTCCTTTTCCTCAAATTTTTCCAAGTCAAGTTTTTATTGTGGAAGACCAACCATGAGAAGAGAATCATTTTGAGAGGGCATCCTGACTTCTAGAGAATCGGAGGATATAAAGAGAAGGAACTAGGTGTCTTTAATTTAATCAAATCTGTGTATATGTCTTTAACCTGAACTGGCAACTTTGCATTTGGCACGATCCACGTAAGATGGTCCACTGTCCCCGTTTGATGGAAACCATAGCTACAAAGGATGTCCTTCACATAATTCCATATAGAAACTAGAGGCTCTGACAGATGAAGATCCAAATCTTCTTTCCATAAGGGAATAGGTCCGTGCCATTGTGATATTAATTTGTCCCGCATGAAAAAACCCTTCCTATAGAAGAAGAACAAGAGATTATCAGGGATGGATAAGCATCCTCGCCCTCCTAGAATGGGGTCGATTCCAACTAAGATTCTGCTGCCAGAATAAAGACACCATCTCAGATTCTTTAAGAAGTAATGCTCAATTTTGCAGAGGCTAATCCAAATAGCAGATCCTTGTTTGGATCCAATCGAACCCCTCCTGTACCAGAATTCCAAATCTTTGCCTTTCATATATTTCTTTTTTATAGTGATACTCCACGGCCCCTCACCAAAGATACCCCTCCACAGAGTTTTGCATAGGAGTGCTTTACCAAAATTCCGCAAGTCTAACAGAACCCAACCACCAAGATTCTTGGGAAGAGAGATCTTTTCTATTTTGGAGAGATGGAATTTACTCTGTTTGGATTTACTGCCCCAGATAAAATTCGTAGATGCCCTGTTCATTTTGTGAATAATACTTGCCGGGAGGAAAAGATATGAGCCCAATAGACTGCTAATTTCCCAAGGACTGCTTGGGCCAAAATAATTCTGCCAGCCAGGGAAAGAGTCTTATATTCCCATGCCGAAATCTTCTTGTAATATCTTTCTATCACCCAAAGCCAATCCGCCTTGGAATAGCCCTTGGCCTTTAGCTGAAATCCCAGATATTTCAAACCCTCCTTGAGCGACCTCGACTCAAAACCAAACAACTCAGAGATCCATATCACCATTTCCATGTTGGTATCATTGTGGAAGAGGGTATATTTTGTTCTATTAATTTTTAAACCAGTAGCTCTTTGGAATCTATAAAGAATATCATTTAGACAAATCCAGGAAACCCTGCAAAGCATTGCAAAGATGAGAATGTCATCAACAAAGAGGTTGTGCGATATATAGTTGTCCCTGCAAATCTTAACCATCCTGCACCTGTTTTCAGCCACTGCCTTGTTAATCTGGAGACTTAGAGAGCTCATTGCCAATATAAACAGAAGAGGTGAAAGGGGGCATCCCTGAGGAAGACCCCGTTCAGCAGGAAAGAAAGGAGAAGGCATTCCATTTATGATGACCGCGTAATGGACGTTTTCGACACATGGCATAATCCAGCTGATAGAATTTATTTTTAGTCCAATCTTCGCCAGCAAACATCTAATGAACCCCCAATCTAAGCAGTAGTAGGCCCTTTGAAGGTCAATTTTCAGAATGGCGGCATCTAATTTTTTTGATATCATTGAAAAAAGACATTCCTAAGTATTTGCGACAGCGACCAAAATATTTCGCCCCTTTAAGAACGCATGTTGGTCTTTGGAGAGATAGGTGGCCAGAACTCTTTTGATTCTTTCGGCAATAATTTTAGTGATAATCTTGAAGGATATATTTCATAAGAAGATCGACCTGTAATTTTGGAAATATTCCGCATCTGCCTTTTTTGGGATGAGGGAAATTAGTGTGGATGTTATGATCTGATGAATATTTCCAGAGATACGAGATGCTTCAACCATCCGCAGCAAGTCTTTCTTGATGATATCAAAAAAGTGAGTGAAAATTTCAATGGTCCAGCTGTCCGGTCCTGGGCATTTATCCTTTTTGAAGGCCTTCAATACACCAAGGAGTTCCTCCTCCGTGATTGGCTGAAAAAGACTATCATTCTTCTCATCATCAAACATTTGAGGAACCATTTTGATACCCCATAGGGTGTCCTGAAAATCACAAGCTTCCCTTCTTTTGTACTGGGCCTTGAAATGCCTTACATCTTCCTTCGATATATCCTGTTGCGAGACATAAAAACCACCCTTACCATCACTTATTCTCCATATGGAATTTTTTTCACGCGTGGATTTAGCAAATTTATGAAAGAACTTAGTGTTACTGTCACCTTCCTTTAGCCAAATTTCCCTGCTTTTGAGCCTCCATGAGGCCTCCTCCTGTTTCAAAATAATTTTTTTTTTCCTCTCAAGATCTTTTATGCGGCATTTCATGCTAAGGGGAAAGAAATTTGCATCCATAGACTTTAACATCTTGTCCATCTCCCTCTGAATTTCTAGGAGCTCCTGTCTGTCCGTTTTTCTTTTTTCAATTTTCCACTGTTTTGCCACCTTTCTCAAAATAGACATCTTGTCTCTGAACGTCATAAAAGGGGGGGAAAACACTCTTGCAGAAAGATCCTTCCATGTATTTGAGATGATATTATTGAAATCAGGGTCCTCTAAACATGTTCTATTAAATTTGAATTGGTAGCCCTTTCTGAAGCCCTTCTCCTGCCAGCTAAGGAAAATTGGCCTGTGATATGATGTAAAAGCACTCCCAATGGACGAGGAAGGCATGCCCATTTTGTCTATGATGCTTACATGCATAATGAACCGATCAATCCTTTTAGCAATGTACACCTCTCCAGACCTTCCGTTATCCCAAGTAGGCATCATTTTCGAAGGAGCAATATCCACGAGATTTCTATACAGGAGTTCATACTTAATACGATCAACAAGCGAGTCTCTCTTTTTGCAATTACCCCAGCATTCGTCAGAACTCAAGGTTACATTTAGATCACCTGTAATCATCAAAGATTCAATTTCAAAAATTTCCGAGGCAAATAAATTTTCCCAAAAAGGGATTCTATTCTTGTAAGGCGCATAGGCATTCAAAATATTGATTTGGATCCTTTGGCCTCTGATAAATGCCGAGATAAGAATACCAACAAAACACCTGTAGGCTTTGGCTTTGATCCATTCAGGATCCCATAAAACTGCCAGCCCCCCCGACAAGCCTCTTGCCTCTGAGGAAGCCATATACCATGTAGGAAACATTTTCCTAAAGTATGATATGGGCACATGACTGTTGTGCATGGTCTCTTGGATTAAAATAATTTTTGGCTGAGCTGAGTGAAAAATGTGCTTTAGCGCCAAGAATTTTAGGTTTCCGCCAAGACCTCGAGTATTCATGGACACAATAAAGGTCATTTGGAAGAATCACCAACCATGCTTGCTCTAAGAGGCTGTGATTCAGTCATATCATATATGGGAACATCGACCAAAGATAAATTTCTTACTCCGCTATCTGTAACAATTGTCCTCCCCCTAAAATGTCTGCTCCCTCCATTGTGTTTCTTTCTTACAGTAATACTCCTCACAAAATTAGGACTTATGAAAGGAGAAACAGGATTATTTGGTTTGTGAATGGTCAGAGGCTCAAGCTCAAGAGATTTTTTGCTAACTAAAAAATCCACGTCACTTTCATATGTATTAACAAGAGATGATATGGGGGACTTGAAAGGGGTGACCGCCACCACAAGCTCTTTGGCTCTAGAGGATACGGGAACATTCTTCTTCGGCATTGGGGATGAAGATGATATAAGGATGGGATGGGAGCCAACGATGAAGTCCTTAGACTAAAAGGGTGCAAGAGAAGGAACAACAATGTCATCTATTGGTTCAAGAATGGGTGAACAGTGGATTGGCGTAGCCTTTTCAAAAGTGGAGCAGCCTGTCTTAACAGAGGATTCCGATTTAGAAACAGGCCCGAGAGAAAGATCTTGAGGCATCAAGAGTGGGGATAGAGTGGGGACCAGATTTTTATGGGCTTGTTCATCCACAAGTTCGGTTGTTGCTAGGCTGGCAGAAGGAGAAGCAGTCTTCCTTTCAGAGGGATCTGGAGAAATTTTTCGGGACCTGCGATGAAACAACTTGGCTTTTGGAGTTGAATGCCGCTTGCAATTATTAATTAAATGACCATTTTTATGACATGCGGAGCACCTGAAGGGGATGCCCCAGAAATTCAGCCTTTGTTTGATTTTCAGGTGCCTCCACGCGATCTTAATATGATCTGGAAATCCTCCCCTATAAGCCTTCTCAATGAGAATCCACACTATCCTTTTGTCTTTTTCTCCAAGACACCATGGGTTAGCGTAAACAAATCTACCAATGGAGTTGCCAATTTCAGCAAGGGTTTCCGTGGACCACATCTCCAGAGGGAGGTTTGGAAGTTTTACCCAAATCAAATTATTTGATGGAGTATTTTTTAACGGGTCAAAACCAATATACCACCTGTAGAGAACCAGAAAACTTATTTTATACACCCAAGGATCCTTCAGGACAGTTTCTAAGTCGCAGGCCTTCATGAAACGAAAATAGTACCACTCCTTCAGGAGGATGGAGATGATGGGGGTATAGCCAATCAGAGGTTTCCATCGCTCCTCAAGCCGTTTTCTCATTGCAGCATCGTCCATTTTCGGAAAATGTCACCTACCAACCAAGGCTAGCTCCTGAAGGCTTTCAATTCTTTCTGTAAGATGGGAGCTGTCCAATTTAATAGCAGAAGGTGGAGGGGAGGTTTTGACAGGGTTCCTAGCTTTGTTGTAATGGCTCGCATGTTCATGTAGTAGATTATCCTTCGGGTGGGATTCCTCTTTACTATATGCTTTCCCAGCCAGAGGATTTGAGTGGAAACCATCTCTCTCCCAATCAACATCATGCCATGAAGGTTTGACAATCATGTCATCCAGGGTGGATTTCCACCCAGCAGACAAGGAGGCAACCTCTCGTGCCTTTTCAGCCTGTATAGTGGCTCGGACCATGGCCTCCATGACTGATGCATTCGACCCACCGTCCATACGACTCCAGAGACCCCTTTCCTTGGAAAAAGACAACCCTTGATGTCCTACTTAAATACCAGATCAGGATTATACAAGAAAATTAATCATCCTCTGACCTAGTTCTGAACAAAACACCTGGATGAGATAAATGCCAAATGAGGGAATTAAGTGAGGATAGATCAGATAAGGCTTAGGGACCAACACTAAGAAGACTCCGGAAGGATGGCTCCAAAAAACAAGGCGAGCGCAGATAAATAAACCTACTTTTGGCCAGGGATCATAACTAAGGATGACGACAACGCTCCGGCAAAATGACTAAAGAGGGATGTTCCTAGATTGTATGTACATATTGTGTATAGAACACGTCATCTAAAGGACATAATCCCAGTCCCAATGATATTTGAATTCATTCCGGGAGTATATTCGAAATTTACGGTCCCAAAAAAAAAAAATCTGATCCCGTAATCCGGTCATCCAGTGGAGGAAGCCAATTGCTGGCACTAGATCGGAGGAACTTCAAGTCTATCAGAGACAGAGCCAAAGAACAACTAACTGGAGGAGGATTCCTGACAACCTAAGCAGCAGTAGTAAATTTCAATAATGCACCACCATGCTCCTATTCTGAACCTAATGTCAGAGAACGGTTTGTAAAATGCTATGGATTTCTTCAATTTGAGGAAAAAAAGTTGTAAGCATTTTGGAGAACCAGCCCAAAGTCAGGAGAGAAAAACATACCCTGAATTATCTTGGTAAGGACCAGAGTTTTTAAAAAGATTCAGTGAAGAGTCTCCAGACTGAATCACCACTAAACTTCAGATGCCTTAATTAAAAACCTTGTCAAATGCATAGAAAACGCAAAAACAAACCATAAATGACTGTATAGAATTAAAGAGATCAAAAGAGTGACTGACCTTCTTACCAGGCGCGCGCCGAGGGGAGAGCATGAAATCCGCTAGCAAAAACAAACACCAGAAGGATGGAGACCAGAGGAGAAGAAACTATAACCGTAACAACCAAAAGACTGGGTGAGAGAGGAATTGCAAAGAGTTCTATCAGAAAATGGAGAAAAGACCGAGAGCTTCGGCTCTGTCTCTATGAAAGAGACCAACCAAAGAGAAAAACTTTACTGCCTTTCCTTCGAACCAGATAAATGGCATAAGAGGCCTCTGATACGTGTTTGTCAACATGAAAGGTTGAAGGCAACAGCGAGTAGATGTCAGCACAGTGGAAAGTTGATATGCATGGTTGTGACAAGCTAAAAGGATATAACAGACATGCATTAGTCTGTCGTTATTAGGTATTGGTCATGACCATGGACGCCAGAGCTTCGAGAGTTCTAGTTCATTGAGCTTCGGATGCTCCTCCGCACTTAACATGCACCTTCTCTCCCTCTATAGACGATGCAAATGATCACGTCACATAGCTTGTGAAGTCTAAAGATTTCAAATAGTTACTTTATATATATAAAGATAAATTAACATTTTTAATATATCTATTTTTTGAATTTTGTTAAATAAATATTTTCTTTAAGCCTAAACAAGTTAAATATTAAAATAAGTTTATATATTATTGTCATTGAATCTAATAATCATTTATTGATTTTTTTTTTCTTTCAATTTTTTTTAAGATTTATTTTAGAATGTGAGTTCATTAACTAATAGGTGTTTATAATTGCGAAGTTATATTATTTTTAGGATAATAAAGTTGTATTTATGATCTCTTAATTGACACTTTAATGAATAATGAATTGTTTAATTGTCTGTATGTATTCATTTGTTATAGGTTATTATCAAGAAACCATTACTATAATAATCTTCTTCTAGTGAGACAACAGTTTGACTTCTATTTTGTTATTGTTGCCAATTATCTAGTAGAAAATTTTCACATTAAGTATTTCTAGATAGACAAAACATATTGCTAACACTTGTCCTTAACTAGCAAAATTGTAGCAACAATGCCTCCCATCAAATATCAAATCGACATCAATATAATCAACCAATTCACATCCTTTGTTTCTAATATAAAACATCATGTGCTACCTAGAAACAACTTGCCATAATTAGTTTTTTTCTTCTTTATGGATCCTCTGTAGTTGGTTCTCATTAGTTCACATAGCCTAGTCACCTTTCCTTAATCAATCCTTACTTCAATCCAATTTCATATTATGTATCCTTTTGGGGTAGCTTTTGGTCCCCGGAAACATTATTACTTCTAAAGAATATGGAAAAATCTATCCTCTACCTCCTTTAGTATATACCTATGGGAAAAAGAGTTAAAAAACAAATGAATAAGATTCAATAATGGGAAATATGGGGAGAAAAAGGAGATCATTAAATATTTTTTGTGAAGAACTTTGATCCAAAATTCATGACTTGATTTGTATTAATTACAGGTGCGAGTTAGCTTAATGAGTGAATGGAAAGATTAAACCAATGTAATAAATAGCGGAAAAGAGAGACAAGGAAAACTCATACTATTAACTGAGTTCAACCACTACAAGTAATGTCTATGGTCCAAATTCCAATGAGTGGTCACTCTATTATCTGATGCAAAAGAGATTTTCACATTCACTATGTCTCCAATGTACAATAAGACTCATCACCAACTTTTCCACAGAGGTCATAGTATCCAGAAAACCACTTTCCTTCTCTTCAAACAACTAAAAATAGGGCTTAAAACAATCTCCTTCCTCAAATTACAGAGAAACATAACAACATAAACGGAATTAGTGTTTGGCAATTTCTCACACACCAATTCTCTGATGCAATGGAAAAAATACATGGTTGATATATGACAAGTTGTGGGTTCAAAACCACACACCATTGTGGTCTTTAAGATCTTGGTTGAAACACATTTCAAATACTATATTCTTTGTTTCACCATACAAGGCATATTGTTGGCTTATTCGTTAAGTTGTTGGGCTGGTAGAAAGGAAGTTGTAGGGTCATGCCCATGGACCACCCATTAGTTAAAAAAATTGCCTTTAAATACAACTTTATCCATCATCATTACAATGTCCATCTAGTGGCATAACAATAAATCTCTCCTTTGATGGTGATGTGGTTGGGAGTTTGATCCACCCACTAGATTCTTCCATGATCTATAAATACTTTTAGGTAATCTAGGTTGTCACATGGTAGTAAATGATTGGGCCATGTATTTCCTTAAATGGACCACATTCCAACCACATAATTTTCCTAATCACCTGCCACCTCCCTTTTCCATGTTACTGCTATATTTGCACCATATCAATCTCTTTCGATGTTATTAGTGCCACATATCATGTTCTGGTGTTGCAACTTTTTGGCCATGTCCACATTCCTTACCATTTGTCACACTTTGATTAGTCTGTTTGTCATGCCACAACAACATCCATACAATCAAGTTAGCATCTCACATCAGGATTTGTGCTTCCATGTCAACATTTGTACAACCATATGTCCCACCGACACAATTTTTCTCTATTTGGCCATAATTTCAAAACACCATAACCTTCTCATGTAAGTTATATTTCTCCTCATTCAAGTGTCATTGGAAAGCTCTCGATGAGATCCATGCCATTGAGTCCTTTTCATTAGCATTTGATAACACTATTTTGTATCGTTTATAAAGAAACACCTAGATTAGAATCCCAGGTAAGGGTTATAAAGAATAACTCTTTGAAAAAAAAGAGAAAATCTAGAAACATATGTGGAACTTTGAGATGTGGCCAAAATATCTACCTCCCTTTGGTTTTTAGCTAAGAGGAAGGTATTAAAATAGAACATATTTAAAAAAAAGAATACTTAAGGTACCATCATTCTCCCACTGGTGTAATTGGAACATCAATGATTAGAGAAAATATTTAATTAATAATGTTTGAAGTGGATTTGTTGCGAGATAGAGGAGAAAAAACCTTCAAGCAACCAAATAGTAGGAGGAATGACATCTTAGAAACCATAAACAATGGATATGTTATCCTTTTTAGAGAATGATATTAAATGATATTTGGCACCTAATACCTCGATTCCACCTTTGCGTAAATTGGAAAGAAAAGTATAGGCACATATTTGAAGATGGATGAAGAGAAATGATGGAAGGAAATACACCAACATATCGAAGAATTAGTTCAATCCTCTTCCTAGGAGAATACAACAAGAAATCTAAACCTCAAGATCAAACAATTCTATCCAATTGGGAAATAGAATTAAGAAACATTTGAGAAACAAAACCATCTCCCTCCCTTTATGTATGATCACCAAAATATTTTCTCTAATACCTCAAGGCATTATGAAACTAAATTTTGATGTACTATGAAATGGAAATCCTAGGCTATTAGAAGTAGGAGGACTATTCAAATATTACTTAGGAAAAATTTTAAAAATACATGTGTAATTCATTAGGATTGACTGATTTGTCAACTATTGTGCAAATTCCATTAGACAATCTGTCACAATAAATTTGATAAAATTAGACAAAAAATCTTAAATCTAGAATATGAGGATTAATTTTCCTTCTATTTTTAGATTTACTAATTACTATTTTTTCTACTTATGCATGAAATAGGTAAAATGTTGAAAATAGAGAAAAGTAAAATAAAAACACACACCAAACACCATGAACGCTAATATATGATCTAGGAAATGGTTTTACAATAAAACCCAACTAGAAGGTGAGGTTTCTCTCCTCTCTCTTGAATAGAATGGAAATTATGTAGATAAAGAGGAGAATACAATCTCTATCAAGTTGCATGAGACCTGAGGTTAATGAGATGCTACATACAAAAAAAATTCCTTTGATATTTTCTCCCTTTATCCACAGTTAATTGATTTTCTCTACTATGGAACAATATACACTCAAATAGAATGGAACCCTTTTCTTCCTAGTGGCCCAGCTATGACATATCATGATAGCCAATGAGGGGTTAATTTTGAGCCATTCAAACCTCAATATGAGTTACAATATGGCCCTTCTCAATTCTTCTTCATAGTCCCCACATGGGTAGCCCCTTTACCATGCGTAAAAAGGGTTGACATGGTATCCTCTCAAACTATGGTGGCTAACCATGATAGGTCAAATTTTGAGAGGCATAAATTCCTCACACGAGTTTTGATTGAGATAATTCTTGTGTTGTTGGAAATCTATTGTTTTGTATATCATGGAATACATGCTTGATGTGATTATTGTGTCATTGAAAATATATCATTGTGTATATTATGGAATATATGTCCATATAAGTTTTGGACAACAAAAAATGACAACTTAAGGCCTCAAAATGGTTCCTAAAGTTTTTTGCCTTGAATTTTCCAAACTAGGATGCCCCTTGAAAATGTCCTTGCAATTTGATTTCTTCCATTCTCCCACACAAAATGTACTGAAATGGATGAAAAATAATATAATCATCCAATCTAGATCATATCTCCCCCTTTTGGAAGGATTTTGGTGCCAAAAATCTTTTACTTAATTAGGTGAATATGTTTTTCCTCTATATTTTCCCTAAAGTACTATTTGGCCTTGCCTAGAAGTTTTCCTTTAAATCTAATCCGCCAAAGGTCATGTTCCCCTTGTCCTGTAATTTTATATTTCTTTTGCAAAACTATATCCTTAGTCAACTCTACCTAAGAAACTAGTGCTAAATCCTCAATGGAATGTAGGACCTTCTCCTCTTCATGATCCAATGTGGAAGGCTCATAGAGTTTGAGATTTTCCACATTCACCTCTAGGTAAATGCATCTGAATGGGGCTAGATTGATTATGTAGGCATTATCTCCCACCTTTTCTAGGATCTCTAGGATACCATACCACAAATCCTTTATTTTCTTACCACGACCATATAGCCACTCTTTGTTCAATTGTAACCATACTTTGTCTCACACTCTAAATAAATTGGCTCTATTGTGTTGATCATACTTGGCCTTGTATTTTTCATATGACTTCTTCAATATCTCTTGTACTTGTACATGGATCTTCATGATAGTCTTAAAAAATATTATTCCATTAATGCATCCACTATGAGATCTTGCCTCCCTCATCCTTATTATCCATATACTACATCTAAAGATGAAGGTGGAATATATATATATAACCCTGAAATTGTGACTTCCCAATTGAAGTGTGGAGTGTTGAATATAGACTAGATTTTCATCCCAAGTCTTTAGATGCTTCTCATTGTAGCCTGTGAAAGGTTATACCAAGTTCCTATTGAATACTTTTGTTTTCCCATGTTTTTGTGGATGGAATGTTGTAGACCTCTTCAACTTTTTTCCCATCTTGTCCCAATGTAATCCCAAATGCACTGAGAAATCTAGTGTCCTTTTCTAGAACAATGCACCTTGGTATCCTAGGGTGCACCAAAACCTATCTAAAGAACAAGTTTGTTTCTTCTTGTCCACTAACGGTATTTCTATAGGGCAGTAGAATGCACATATTTCTGAACTTATAAACTGCCATGAAATCGTAGTCATGTTCCTTTCTAGTTTTTGGTAAAGCTCCCACAATGTCTATGGAAATTATTTCCCCAGGATGAGTGGGTAGAGGTAATGGATGGTGTAGACCCTATTTCCTATTACTAAGCTTGTTGGTAGAATACGTTATACATCCTATTATGAACCCAGATACATCTTCCTTCATTATGGACTAGTAGACATACCTTTGTAAGTTTGCCACTATTTTCCTACACTAAAATGTCATGCAACCTTAGAGCTATGAGGCTATCTAATTAGTTGAAATCACTCACCTTTAAGAACATAGTTTGTCGAAGTTGTAGAGTAACCCATTTTGGATATGATATCAACTTTTTCTATCTCCATTGTTTGCATGACTCTAACTCTATAAATGTTGAAAAACCTTCTTCAAGTCCTCATTGTCTATAAAGTCCTCTTTATATGCGTCATGGCAGAAAGTCTCCATGTGCATCCGAGTTACAAAAGATCTGATTTTTTATGTGGGTAACCCTAGAAGCATGTTAGAAAACTTTTTTGTGTTTCCCCTCTTGTAATTTATTACTAAATTGAATTGTTGTAAAAACAAAATAAACTTCTAATGCCTAGTATATCATGGCTTACTCTAGATATAGAAGTACTGTAGTGGTTGATGATCTATGTGGATGACTATCTCCTTTCCCATAAGATAGCGTTTCCAATTTTTCTCATAGTTTATTAGGGCATATAGATCTATGTAAAAGGTAGGGAATTTTGGAATTGTCCATGAAACACTTTATAATGGTAGCATATAGTCCTTCCTTCCTTCATCAGAACACTAGCATAGCATAACCACGGCCATATGTATCCACTTCAAAGGTTTGTTGCAAGTTTTGTATGTAAGAACTGGTGCTTGACTAATTTTATTCTTTAAATCCTCAAAGTTCTTTAGATGATCCTTCACACATTAGAAACTATTTCAACTCAATATTTTGGCATGCAGTGATGTGGCCACTACTAAAAATGAGGATATGAATTTCCTCATGTACTGTGGTGCACAAACACACCTCTTGACCTTAAAAGCATTAGTAGTCATTGGCCAGTTTATGAAGGAATCCATCTTGGTAGGTTCTATCATGAGCTCCCTCTCCACCAATCATATAACCTAAATACACCAAAGGTTGCTATGAAAATGCATGCTTCTTGATATTTTCGAGTAGCTGGTGCTTCTTCAATGTCTATAGAAGTTGCATTAAATGTGATATGTGCTCCTCCAAAGTATCGTTTTATACTAGTATCTCATCTAAATAAACAATAACATATGAATCTAGATATGGTCATGGTATATAATTAATTGATCTCATGAAAATAGCTAGTACATTGCATAGAGAAATTGGCATGGGTAACCACTCATAACAACCTTGTATATCTTTTAAGGTCATCTTCTAAGTACATTATTCTTTGACACACACCTGGTGATACCCTAATTTTAAATACAGTTTGGTGAAGTATTTTTCTTATCGCAATTCGTCCATTACATCATCAATCCTAGGTAGGGGGTACTTTTTCTTAAGTGTAATTTTATTGAACACCCTGTAATAAATGCACATTTTCCAAGTACCATCCTTCTTAGGCATAAATATGATAGGTGACCCACATGATGACATATTTGGCTGAATAATACCTTACCTTGGTAGTCATTGAGAACTACTTCTTCACCTAATTTTCTTATAAAATGAAGTACCTATATAACCCAATGTTTGGCAATGGAGAGTACAAAAATAGTTGGATCTCATTCTCCACTCCTCTATTGGATGATATCCCTTTAGGCTCTTAGAAAAATACTTTATATGCTTGTATAAAATCTTCTATTTTTTGTCTCTATTCCTTAGTGTACCCATCTAAGGACACCATTTATATCATTGATTCTTCTACATACTAATTTTATTTCAAGAATAATAAAACATACTTCTTACTAGAACTTATAAATTTGTTAGCTTGGTTGGTACTTACTAATGAATTCTTTGACTTTCTGTTATGTGTGTTGATGATGAAAGATTTTTTTCCCTTGATGAGGTGATACTAGTTGGCTCTCTACATTAAAATTGCATCTCACATGTAGAAATAGGGACTCCCAAACATGATGCCACATACATAAAATGGAACTACATCTAATTCTACATCATTAATAAAATCAACATTGATAGAAAAATTGATTTTCTATTGTTTGGTTACCTTTATCTTTTTCTCATTGTTGACCTATTCCAATGAATATGGGATAGGATGGTAATGAACCTCCAATCCAAATTTGTTGACCAGATTTCATGCTATGTTATTTTCTTGCGATCTTGGTCTTTATTTATGAAGGAATGAAATGGAATACAAATTTGAACAAAAACATAGAGATACAATGAAACAGAACTTCAATTAATGAAAAACAACTCTTGAAAAAAAGTTATGTGCATAAAGGAAATAAACTAGCTTGGGCAATAACAACTTATCTCTAAGAAGAGATGTGATGGCTACATGCCTTTTGAACTATGTTACAATGAGGGTTTAAAGCCTTTTTATCATGAAGAAACATTGAGAAACACTAAACATCCAAAAACATAACCCCAAGAGATGAAGCACCAATTTTTATGGGCCCCGATGAGGTTAGGTGGAACGTCAACTTCCTGGGGTCATAACTTTGGCATACGATCTTCGTTTGGTGCACATGATATCTCGTTAGAAAGGTTTATATGAAGACATATTTTTTTACTACAACCATGAATAAATGATGCACGTTTTCTTATTTCCCCAAAAAACACCATTTAGGGCCTAAAAAATGACTCAAAAAGTTCAAAACCCAAAAACTACCAAAAATAGAAAGTCGTTGAAATAGGAAACTATGTTGAAAAATAAGAAATTGATAGAAAGAAATGTTGGGGGTAAAAGTGGAATAGTGGGTGGCCACCAATATCCACCTGGATAAGTCCTCCCTCCTTAGGAAGCAATGACCCCGATTGCATTGAGTTCCTGCATAAGGTGAGGAAACTTTTGTTGAACTTGGTCCTTGGTGAGTCAGTTGTCTTTGTGTAGGAGATGACCATGTTTGAAAACCCGATACTGATCGATCCACTATTGGTGAGTGTTCTTTACCTTTGTGTCCATGATCTGATCAATTGTGGCATATCCAATGTAGTCTAGATTGAATTGTGTCTATGTCAAGTACTCATCAATGTCTGATATGTCCAACAATGGTTGGAAGTATGGTCGGAGGTAGTCTAAATTAAATATGGGGTGTACATGAAGGAATGGGGGGATACTTAGCTCAAAAAGATTGTCACCCACAACCTTGGTGATGGTGTAAATCTCATAAAAAAATGGTTGATGCTTTTGTATGGGTTCGATAAGGTGTTCCTTCTACAAATGCAACCACACCTTGTCACCCAATTGAAACTTATGTGGGACCTGATGTTGATCATGAGATTTTTTTTACTTGTTATTGGATTTATCCAAGATATCATGAAACTATTTGTGGATGTGCTAAATGCATTCAATAAGCCTGGTGACTTTATAAACTTCAGCTTGAATATGTGAATATTATACATGTGTAGTTGCAAGAGGCATTACAACATCAACAAGGCACAATGATTGAAATCCTAGGCTCACTTGAAAGGGGTTGTGGCCAATCAATTTGTGGAGAGCTATGTTATAGTTGTGTTGCACATAAGGAATAATTTTATCCCATGTTCATGGATGCTTGGATTTGCACAATTATTGTATTTTCACGATCATCCTATTGATGACCTATGTCTGACCATTAGTCTGGGGATGGAATGCAGTGGAATTGGTGAGCGTGGTGTCTAATCATGACAAAAAGCTTGACGATCATGTGCTCAAGAATGTTTTATCCCTATCTAATATAATGGTTTGCGGGATCCCAAAATGCACCCACACTCATTCAAACAAGATTTTGGAAGTGTCTTCTTTTGTGATACTCTTATTGCAGACATCCAATATAACCATATTAGAAATTATATCAATGACAAAAATACATAGTCATTACCATTCTTGGTAGGAGGAAGGATAGACATATAGTCTGTGAAGATGGATTCCCAAGGTTGGCTAGGAGTAGGCAAAGCAGTGTACATGCCTTGCTTCTTAATGGTTGTCTTGGTGATGACACAAGAAATGTAGGATTTAATATAATTTCCAACATCCTATTATATTTGTTTCCATTAAAAATACTTTTGTGTACTACCACTTTTTCCTCCAAACTAAAGTGTGTTGAGAACCAACTATAGTGTGCCTCCCAAATCAACCTGGCATGCTAACTTAAAGGAACAAAAATATTCCCAAGTAGCATAAAAATGCATCCTGGAGGTGGAACTCTAGTACTTGCTTCCCATCCATTAGCATATGGTATGTGTCAGTGAATTTTGGATCACTTTTGTATAGATACGGCCACCCATAACTCTCATGTCCACAAGTGTTGAGAATATTGTTAAGTGCCACAACCGGGTCCAACTAAGGCCATCTACAATGTTATTGGAGCTTCCCTTCTTGAATTTAATGTTAGAATGGAATTTTTGTAGATATGTGGGACATTTATGATGGAAATTGTTTTAGAACTTCCCTTGTGTTTGAATAAATTGAAGAGGTCAGTGATCCCTGTGGATGATCACCTCCTTCCCCAGAATGTAATGTTTCCACTTTTGAAAAGCCTACATGATGGAATACATCTCTTTATCATAGGTGTGGTATTTATGAATAGTATCTAATATTGTCTCACCGTGATAGGCCATCATATGTCCTTACTGGGTGATAATTACACTAATAGCATTGTTTGAAGAATTTATCTCAATTTCAAATGATTGTTGTAGGTCTGGAAATATGAGTATTCGCACATAACAAAGGCGGCATTTCATCTCAATGAATGCCTTCAGTTTTGACTAGTACAAAAAAATATTTTCTTTCGCTCCACCCTTGGTAACTTGAATCAAAATCCAAGTGATCTGAGAGAACCCTAACATGAACCTTTAGTAGAAATTCGTAAGGCCCAAAACGTTATGAAGCTCTGTTCGATTCATCAAGGTTGACCAATCCTAAAAGATGTATATCTTAGCTAGATCCACATGCACACCGTTCTCATCAATTATGTAGCACGTGTATTAGGCTGGGTTCATGCCAAAAGGGCATTTCTCCAAGTTGGCACATAATTTGTGCTACTGCAGCTTTTGAACAACTTGATGAATATGTTGCAAGTGTTCTCCCCAAATCTTGCTAAAGATGACGATGTCGTCCATATATACAACCACAAATGCATTAGTGAAAGTCTATAATATGTAATTCATCATTATCATAAAATATGCATGGGGATTTGTCAACCCCAAAGGCATTAAAAGCAACTCAAAGAGACCCTCCTTGGATTTGAAGGTAGTCTTCCATACATCTATGGGTTCTATTAGAACTTGGTGATAGCCATACCTCAAATCAATCTTGCTAAAGTACCTGACCCCTTGATCGGTTAAAGAAGGTAATAAATTCATGCAATCGAATATTTGTTCTTGATAGAGATTTTATTGAGTGCTTGATAATCAATGTAGAGTCTCCAGGTCCCATGTTTATTTTTTATAAGTACAATTGGGCTCTCGGAAGGTAAGGAACTTGGTCTTATGTGCCCTTTTTATAGCAACTCATATATATGATTCTCAATTTCATCATTTTGCAGAAGGGAGTGGTGCGATATTGGGAGATTGGGTAGAGGGAATCCATGATTCAGGTCAATTGAATGCTTGACTTGACAGTGTAATGGTACCCATCTGGGTGAGGAGAATATTCCCATGTACTCTTCCCTGACCTTATCAAATTGATTATGTTGCATAGCGGAACCCTTTCTAGGGGATGTGGACATGGCAACGATATTCCCCTTACTTTGAGAGTGAATCAGAAGGAAAACAAATTTCCTAGATTGGAAGATGATATTATCACATTTCTTAGCAGAGATCAAAGAAATGGCGATAGGTAGGGCTACAGTATGAGTTCTGGACTCATACACAACATGACATTTACACAACTATCGTTGGCCTAATAAAACATCACAAAATTCAAGGGGAGAAACATCACATAGTACCTCATCTATGTAGGGCTTGATGTTGTAGGGAAGGTGACATTGTTGGTTAGCATGGAGATCTAGCCCTTGCTGGAGCTACCCGATGGTGTATGGTTGCAGATGTGGTTTGTTTGAAAGGCCCAACTACTTAATTAACTTTACTATGGTGAGTTTATTTTAGCTCTTACTATCAACAATTAACTGTAGCGGAGAACCCTTCACCCACATTTGTGAGTGGAGGAGATGCTCCCCCTCCTCTATATTTTCGAGCTCAATCTTCTGCACCTTGGTGGTGGAAATAGTGACATTGGGTTCTATATAAATAATATATTACCCTTTATCATTCCCCTTGTTTGGTTCTGGCTTAGAGTTGGAACATGCATATGATTCTCAAGCTTTTAGCTTGGCCAATAATGACTGCTTGGTGCGACACTCATTTGTATTGTGGCTGAGGCTCTTATGGAGCTCACACCACTTTCTTAAGTCCTTCATGTTCATGGTGTTATTATTCTCTTGTGGCTTCAATGGGTTTTCTTGGGTCACCCCACCTTGGCTATATCCCTTGGTTTGCAGTTTATAGGTGCATTTCCGCTGCTTCTTATTCACAAATCTAAAGTCCCTTCTTTTGTTCAAATTTATGCTCGACCTTGATAACATATCGACACACTTCACAAAGTTTATATATTTACAGAAACTCCATTTATACCTAGATTTATTTGTCCAGATAGCAAGATTACTTGAGTACCAGACGCCACTCAAAATAATTGATACCCAACTTCGTGCATAGGGTATGAAAAATATTCATGAATTATGGCATGTCTTGGTCACTTTCCTGCCATAGTGTGGTCAATTTTATATACTTATTTTCAAATCTCTCTATAGGGTAATATTGTTCCTTGACGACATCTAAGAAATAATTCCAAGAGGGTACAACTAAAAGTAGTGAGCGTTCCTAATCATATCTCTTCTCATAATATGTTTCCCACTAGTCCTTGACATGGGGGGTAGCTTTAAGGAGTACAAAAGTAATATTTTCCCTACCAGAAAAATTATGGACCAAAAAATATCATTCTAGCATATTTACCCATCTATCTGGCATTCAAATATAGGATTGTTGGATAAA
The DNA here is from genome assembly GCA_000404065.3 of Pinus taeda. Lineage (NCBI taxonomy): Eukaryota > Viridiplantae > Streptophyta > Pinopsida > Pinales > Pinaceae > Pinus > Pinus taeda. The sequence goes on along the minus strand of APFE031726899.1, from coordinate 9,093 downwards.
TATGCTTCGCTCATTAATACTTGCCGAAGGATCTAGGAAATTTATCCATCATCTCCTGCTGCCTCGTCTTTCATTTCTTCCACTAGGGAGGCTTTTTGGGTCAGTGAGGCTAGTCTTGCAAGGGTTCAAATAGTTCAAGTCCTATATCATTATATCCTGACCTCATTAAGTAGGGCATGTGTGCTTTTCCTAGTTAGTTTTAGTGCATTTCTAGTTTATATCCATAAAAACTGTGCAGGACTGTGGTCTGTCTTCCACTATAGATCTTTTAGATAACTCAAAGAAAACTAAAAATAAAAAGTGAATTTCATAAGCATTATTGGTCGAATATATCCCAACTAAAAGCTTCTAGGTGATATCTATTCGAGTCATAACCCTCATATCATGGAGCTAATTCCATTTCATCAAGGAACCCTAATTCCCCAATTAGAGGATCCCATACTTCTCTTTTGGATCTGAAACTTCTTCCTCTTGGCCTATAAATTGACTAGAAGATAGAGGGACTATGAGGTTCCATTAGGGGATGCTTGAGGTCTAAAATGGGTCTCATAAGAAAAATGTACAACCAAAATGAAATTTAAAGGAACCAACAAGATTCAAGATGATGATGTTAACCATGGGGGATGATTCACCACTTTTAGAGTAAAAAAGTAAAAATATTAAAAAATAATAAAATAATAAAACTACTTTTTCAACTCATATTTTTAACTTATCTCCTTAAGGTTTTACTCAAATTTTGAGCGAGCATACTCATTGGATGCAAAATTTAAGTCCTCATCCAAGGAATACCCATGTTTCAAACTGTCGATGGACCATGTGACACAAAAAATGAGAAATACATGAAAAAGCGTGATTGAAATCACGTTTTTAATGTATTTCTCATTTTTAGTATAGTAGGGTTCATCAAAAGTATGAAAAATGGGTATTCATTGGATGAGGAATCAAATTTTTCATCCAACGAGTGTTTCCACTCGAAATGTGAGTAAACCTATAGGGAGATAAGTTGAAAATACAAGTTGAAAAAATAGTTTCTTCTTTTTTCCCTCTAAAATTTGATGATGTAATCTAGTCTTATTTTATTATTTCAAATATTATTTTATAATTTCCTTAGGAGGCTCATTTTAGACCTCAAAATTCCCCTAATGAAGAAAAGATACACTTATGCTATTGGATTTAGATTGGAAGGCTTATAAGCTAAGGAGGTGTTTAGGAGCATTTGGGAGGAACCTCATGACATTCAGGCAGAGGTTGTATGGCTCTTCTTTATCGTTGAATTAATAAAAATTAATGTTTTTTCTCATTGTATTATTGTATTGAAATTATGAATGATTTATCCTTCATTTTATATTCATTAAGATAATATCAATTTCTAATCTCCTCGATCATTAGGTTAATCTTGTTTGAATTGTTATGATTGCATATACCTTTGATCTCTCTTATCTCTGTGATTGCAGGTATTTTTGAGCATTCGGAAGCTTCATCGAGACAGAGAAAGGATCTTCATCAAGCATTTCACAAATAGGTAAGAGTTTTATTATCCTACTCTTGTATTTACAATTCAAACAAAATAAGATTAGGGAAAGAGTTATTCAATTGTCTGTTTTTTTTCTAGTTTCCTTTAGGATCTAGGGAGATCTATGTTGTGAGCAAGAGGGATTTATCAACCATAATAGGTATTATGTTTGTACACAAGCCTCATCCATTGTTTTGGGTTTTAAATACATCACTTTCTTTCACAATGGATATGTCGCTCGCTGAGATACTCGAAAGTCGCAACATTATTTCCATATTCATAAATTTTGTGGTGTACTCCTATACACTTTGGTCCTGTCTCTTCCTAAAGTAATGAAACTAGATCCATTGGTCCTCTACATACTCAATAGGGTAGATTGGAACATTATGAGAATAAAATCCTCCCACTAAGTTACCAAAGGATCGCTCTCTAGCCATAGGTTTTTTTTGTTGCCTTTTTACCAGGTTAGAGCATGAAATTATAGTATCAAACGAGAAAATAAATTTTTTTGTTCCTCATATACGTGGTTAACACTAAAGTAAAGCTCTAACTACTTCAACCAATGATTTAATTTCAAAGCATCAACCTCACCTTGATAAAAATTGATGTCCATATTTGCTTCCGTCGTGAAAGTAGACTATGAATGCTTCATGGCCCTTGAACTAGGCTTGCCTTTTTTGGGTTTCCTCAACTCCTTCTCTAGTTCTTAATGATCCGTGATTCCCCCCATTTATGAGATTTATGTTGGAATCTCCATCTTCTCTAAACATCTTTATATTATGGTTAGGGCCATGATGAGGAGGCACACATTATGGTTTACATCTTTGACTTGTGCATCCATACATATAAACCTCTCCTTTGCTAGATCTCAAGGATTATTATAAGCTAATTCATTGACCATGAATGTGGTTTTATGATTTATACTTAAATGATTTTATTCCTTGCAAATCCCATAATATACTAAAATAAACAATACTTTGATACTGTTGTCATTGCGATAAAGGCCCTCTAAAATTTTTTGTTCACTCGAATTTTGGAGCCTCCTTGTGATCCTATGATATGTAATTGATTATTCTTAGTCACCTTGTGATCAATTGATGATTGTCTAAGTGTTTAAGTATTATTTTGATATTCTAACTATCAAAACCACTTTCTTACACATGCTTAGCTATTGATGCATTAAGAAGCACACCTCTTTCTAGAAATCCTAATAGTCAATGTGCCCCTATAAAGCCAACCATTATTCAATCCTTCATGAGTCTATGCACAAATCCTAATAAAAATGATTGCCCAGTTCCTAGGGACAACGATTTCAAATTTCCTCGTGGATGATGACATCGCAATCCTAAAAGATAGTTCTTGTGTAGTCTCTAGTGATAGTGATTGAACAATTCTTAGAGATAGAGATTATGCAATCTATATGGATAGTAAATGCACAATTTTAGTTAATAGTCTCTCCCACTATTATTTGCAAGTGTACTATCATCCTAGTGAGTTTTCTCAATTGCATGCTTTTTCTTTCATAAGCGTCGTTTTCTCTTTCACGACTGTCGTTTTTTATTTCTTTCACTTTCACAAGTGTTGCTTTCACTACCTATTCTCTTTAGCATGTATTGCTTCTACTTTCTTTATCTTTTTCTTTTCCTCTTCTCTTACTTTAGCAAGCGTCGCTTTTAACTTCTTGTACTCTTACATGTGTTTCACCTTAGAACACCACTAGAGGAAGATCTAGTGCGCTCTTCTACATTAATTGATAACATATATCATAAGAATATGCACTAGACACCTTTGCACAACTTGGCGCACTTTTTGGTTTCAGTCAACTCTTTCGTCATAACTTGTATTCTAAGTGTTATAAAGCTACATCTCAAATATCACACTTAGAAATAAGAGTCGTTTTGTTGTCATTTCAAGGTATGCATGTGTATTTTAAGTAAAATTCCTTTTATTGGGTTGTGTTTGATGGAATACATGAGTGTGATTTGGTTTCAGAACTTCTTCTCTCCCTTGTTCCATTGATCCAACACTTAGTCAATTTTGTAGTTCATCCCTATCTTAACAACACGTGCAACTCATGAGCACATTTGATCTTCTAGGAAAATTATGAGTACTCTACATGCTCTTGAGTATTAATGATGAAATCCTTATCTCTCGGACCTGTGCACACTGCTCATCTTAAGGGTAGGCTACTCCACCTGCACATTGAGAAATCTTGGAGTCTAGGCCATCAACCTAGCTACTTAGCCCTACCAATTGCATATTTCATAGTTCCTCTTTCCCTAGATTTCACATTACAAAGTTTATTTGGATAGTGGAACCTCCCTCTACCACTAAATTTCTGAACCACACATTCTCCCAAGCATCATATTGAACTATTTTGCATTGCATAGTTACAAGGTGCAACCTTGCCTCCCTATCTCCCTAACTTGTTGAACTGTGCAATCGCTTCATGTGGCGGGCCTCCTATTATGCATTGCATAGTTATAGTGAGAAATAGGTCACCACCTTGACTCCTGAGCTTCCCTACTGTGAAATTACTAAGCTTGTCCCTAAATCATTGTGCATTGCCTAGTTAAATTGGCTAGTCATGTCCCTCTTGCTGACTCAAACCCCTCACTGTGCAATAACGTGTCCTAAATCCCCCCCTACTATGCATTTCTCATTTAAAGGGGAGAGTGGGGTCATCCCTAAACCCCTAATATGCTCAACTACACATTATTTTCCTCGTCTTACTTGAGAATTATGGGTTGTGCATCTTTAGTCAACAAGATCACCACCTTGACTCTTGAGATTCCCTACTGCGTAGAAACTGAATAAGCTTTCCCTAATTGCAAATTGTGTATTTCTAGATGCCATTTTAGTCATCCTTGGGCACTGATAGCCCTCAATTGAATAATTTTGAAAACATTATTTCTTGCCTCATCATAACCAGCATGTTCCCAAAGCAAGAAAATGTAGAATAGGTGGTTTCTGGACTGATGTTGGATTTTCACGAGAGAACTTCATCTGCAGGTGTCATCATTGCAACATGGCAAGGTCATCCTTAAGGGATATCATCATGTAAACGCTACAAGAGAGAAATTGTAAATAAGGAGAAAAAGGAAGAACCATCATGAAGGATATGAAGGAATATTGGACCAAGACAAAACGATGGAAAGTCATGCTCACTTGGATGTTTTTGACACACATATAGACCCTTTGGAGGGTGTATATTTAGTACAAGAAAATATCTATAATGAAGAATTCAAATGCATAATAACAAGGAGAAGAGGATGGCATTTATGAGTTGAAGTCCAATGCCACCGTCGCTAAGTCATGGCTTCTCAAAATGTAATTAAAAAGTCACATTTTTCAATGTATTTTACCACATCGCTTGTGGAATGTAACTATGTAATTTCCAAAAAAATAAAGATAATGTAAAATATGTGGAAGCCTAAGGGTCCCACATGGAATGTGAAAAGTCACTAGTAAGTTCTAAAGTCGTGAAGAAGCTCAAAGGTCACTTAAGAATTTGATAAGTCATAGTAGGAGCTCAAGAGCCATGAGGATGGTCAAAAGTCACATGGAGGTGGAGATGCACCTCATTTATTATAAATACACCCCCGTAGCTTAAGAAATGGGACTTTGGAATTTTCACCTTGGCTTCTATAGTTTGGCATAGGAGAAAATATATTTCTTTAGAGGAGCAAGTGGTGACTTAATGTTCCATTATTGGGCTAGCATGGCAACATTGTATTTGTACATATTTGGACTTTACTTAATGTATGAAGTTCTCAGAGCTGGCACACTTTCATACATATGTCATGAATGATTGTAAGCCTATTATTTCATTATTTTGGTGTATTTTTATATTAACACATATTAATGAAAATCAATTATTTCATTGGCTTTGGTATTTATCTGTGCAATCTTACTTTCTTTTACGAGCATGTCTATGTTGTGAAAGTTAATCATCAATTTGTTCCATGCTCTTGTGTGCCTCTACTAGAATAGTATTATTAATTTTCTCTTAAATGCTCATTCTTTCTACTTTTTTTTGTGGAATAACCTTATATAAGTTGCAATTGTATGCCTCACAATGTCAGCTACTTTCTTGTTTCAAAGATTGTTTGTATAATCTCTTATGTTGATATTTCTAGACAAGGAAAATTCCTAAGAGTAATGGAAATCAACCTTATTTCGTGATTGGGGCTCCAACAAAAAATGATGTGAGGTCTAATTAGGACTTCATACTACGGATATGCCCTTGGTTGATGTATTTGTATGATCATGAACAGATACCAATATATTTTGTAAACTTTTGTGGATATTCCACTAGATAGTTCATCACAACATAATTGATAAAATAAATTGAAATATGAAATCTATATTGTGAAGATTAATTTTCCATATATTTTTGGATTTACTAATTACTATTTTTTTCTTATGCATGGAACATATGAAATGTAGAAAATAGAGAGCAATCAAATATAAATACACACCAAACACCATGAACACTAAGATATGGTTTAGGAAATTCTTTCACGAGAAAGCCCAACTAGAATATGAAGCTACTTTTCTTTTTTCTCTTTTGAATGCAAATGATGTAGGTATAAAGGAAAATATGTTTTCTATGGGGTTTGCTAAGCCCTGTAACTTGTGGGTTTCTACGTAACACAAACCCTCTCAATTATGTTCTCTTCCTATCTATATATAGCTAATTTTGTTTACTATGAAACAAAATGCAGTTGAATAAAATGGAAACCCTATTCCTTTCAAGAGCCCTATTATACTAATAAAGAAATTTTTGAATGTCAAGAGATTAGATAAACAAATAAATAATTGAGGGTTGCGCTTAGGATGGAATTCCATTCTTTAAACCATCATTCAAGTACCTATGTTAAACCACTCCATCTTAAGTGAAAAGAAAATCATCTCGCTAATAGACTAAGGGTGTGAAATAAAAGGTATAAGACTTAGAGGTTTCATATTCTAATACGTCTCAAAATAATTTAAGGGAAGATTATATGAATATTTAAAGATCAAACGTGACAACGATGAATAGGGTGATAGGGATGCATAATTTAAGGCAATGCTGTAACGATGTGGAGAAGGATAGAAGGCAATGCTGTAGCGATGTGGAGAAGGATAAAGAGAATAAGACGACATCTTAGATTCAAAATGTGGAAATGAAAATAAGGGAAGAACAATTTCAAAACTCATCTCGACATTTCGACATTTCACACTATAAGTGAAAATTTGAAACTTGGTCACGGGAAAAACAATATCAAGAATCTCTATATGTGGAATGTAGAAATGTGAAAATATATATAAAGAAAAAGCAATGTGAAATATTAGCTTTGTATTTAATATTTACATCTGATGTAGTACCATGAAAATGTGAAAATTCCACTATAGAGAAAGAAAAAGAAAACTCTTTTGATTTTATAAATAGGATCTAACCCTAATGACACATTTAAAAGGAGAGAAATATGAATAAGAGAAACTTTTTATTATCTCCAATAATAGTAAATAAGTTCTATAAATAAAATAACTAATACCACTAATATTTGATAATTATAATTTATATTATATTGAAAAATTAACATTTTGGTTTTGAAAAATAATACTCCATAATATATATAATCAAATAACTATTTTAAAATATATTAAATATATAAATATGTTTCTTAATATATTTAAAATGATACACCTATAATAATAATATAATAAGAAGAATCAGTGAATATTTTATTTTTCATTCTAGTTTCATAAATTAGTGTAAAAATTTAATATGACATTAAATAATATTTAATATATAAATAATAAAATATTTAGTTTAAAGTTAGAGGTTATTTTAATTTAATGCTTATTTTATATCCTATCGCTTAAATTATGGATCTATGAAGGGGGGCTAAGAGGGTGATTGGTTCAAATCTCTCCAAAGGTGCAAATCTCTTTTTTTGAGTGCAAATCAGATAAGGAAGGAATCCACCTTGAGATATTTGATCACTCTCGAGCTTCAGTATGATCGAAACAATTAAAGAATATCTAAGCCTACTTTAATTATTAATTGAATTATATTATTATTTTACAATATTTTTTAATTTGATATTATATTTTTTATGTAATATCAACCTAATAAAAATGTTTTTATTAAATAATTTAAAATGATTAATATATTTTTCAGTTTATATATATAGAGAGAGATCGGTTATAGGCATGTTGTATTGATGAGTCATGGTATCGGCCCATGGTATTGTAACAAAGGCTATTTACAAGTTAATAATATCCATTATAAAATGGAGGTGAAGATCCATAGTTAAAAATCTTGTTAATTGTAAGTATTAAGTTTTGATGTGATTCTTAATGAAATTTAAATATGGTTACAAAATTGTTATATTAATTTATATGTTAAAATGAATCTTAATTTATAGATACTTTTCATATCTTATATATTTTATAAAGGGTTTATATATACAATAAAATAATTATAATTCTTTTTTCCATTAGATTTAATTAAAAGAATTCATAAAATTAAATTCAAATAAAACATTTCTAAAATATTTTGTTTGTGAAATGATAGATGGTTTTTGGGCATTATGAGCCGTGGTATTCGGCCATGGTATTGTAACAAAGCCTATTTACAAATTAATAATATCTATGGTAATGTGGGTGTGAATGTTCATGGTGAAAAATATTGTTATATTGTAAGTTGATTGTAAATATTAAGTTTTTATGTGCTTATTAATTAAATTTAATATGGTTACAAAATCATTATTTTGATTGATAAGGTAACATGGATTTTAACTTATAGCTAAGGCTTACATATTATCTGTTTTGATGTGATATGTTTATTATGATTTTCTTTTATCTAAAAAGTTATTTATAATTTTATTAATAAACACAAAATTACAATATAACAAATTCAATTTTATTATTTTTGTTACTGTAACTTTTATAAGAAGACTATACTCTATAATTAATTTATATACTTTAATTATTATTAATCCCTAGAGTGATAATGTGGATTTTTCTTAACAATTGTATTACTTAGGAAGTTTGCAGAGAATTGTATTAGTTCACAAATTCATTTAGAAGCAAACCGATTTGACACAAAGTTTTACATTTTAATTTTATTTATTTTTATTATTAATATATTATGTTTATGATTAATGAGAGTCTTACTTTGACCAACATTTAATACAAATTGTATTTATAAAAATTATAAATTTAATTCAATTTTTGTTTCTTATTAATTTAATTAATTTATATATATTTTGATCAGTGAGAATCTTACTTTAACATCATTTGATACAAATTTACCTAACTTTATTGTAGCATCCGCCATGAGCCATGTGGATGAGTTAGCACCTGCATTCCATATTATTACTTCAAAATGAGATGAACGCATAGCTCCGGAAAAAGGTCATACATGTGGCCCAAATCCGTAGCATTGTGGTGCGAATATAACATGTTCTCGTGAGAGTAACGAATGACGTGAGTACCTTTCCTGGATTTAATGAACAATGAATGGTCTCTCCTTCACTCCGTTCAGAATCCAATGGGTTTGAGGAGATCAAATTGCATTGCAATGATTT
>APFE031726890.1:10214-26863 GCA_000404065.3 Pinus taeda | reverse complement strand
ATATATAGAAAGGAGGTTTTGTCATTTGAATCATCCAAGAATTGTTCATTTATGTAATGTAAAGGAGGTTGCCCCCTTGAAGAGGCCGAATTCTAAGGCGTTGATCTATCTTTTCTATATTTTTGTGAGCTAGTTTCATAACATCAAATTTCCCCTTAGATAAGTCAAACTACTGCCCAACAAAATTGGATTGGTATGACATGCTACCGTTGAATATCAACCCCCAACTATTCTCAAGAATTTTGGTCCTAATACTCATGGTATTCTTAGAAACTCTACCTTAGGTGTATGTCTCAGATTTGACCTTTAATTTGCCTTAGATTCATCCTATGTTCTACATTAGATTCATCATGTTCTCTGCCTCAAATCCTCCTTATTCTCTATGCATTAGATGATCTAAAAACATGTCTTGTGGAGGAGAATGAATGATCTATATATAGACATTTCAAGAGCCCAAATAAATGTGTCCCTTCACTAGCGTTGACTTCATCTTTTGGAGGGAGGACTTGTCATTTTGGGCCAAAAATTCAAATTTTAGAAATTCAAAATGTTTCTCTCTTGCAACTGACATAAAGAACATGCAATTATATTTTTATTTTGACAATGGCATGAAGAAAATGTCTCACACTTTTCATTATGTACATTTCAAGGCCTAAAATATTAATTATGAAGACAGACCATAACTACAAAATTCAACACTATAACACTATATACTATACATGGATAATGGCGAAAATGAATTATGATTTTTTCTATCATCATTATATTTGATGCTTATGTCTACAAGATTATTTTTAGTGGTTTTATGAGAACCTCTTTCATAATCATTTTTCATGTAGGTTTCACAATATCTTGCTTAATGACCAAAATTTTTGCAAAAAAGAAATGACATAGAAAAATAGTTTGATACCTAGTTGAGTATGGTTTCCTTGATGGAATAGTTCTTATGAAAGTTGTAGGCTCCAAATTGTCAAGAATATGAGGACACCAATTCTCAATAAGAACCAATTTACCGTAGTTGTAGGCTCCAATCTGAACTCAATATTTAATACATTATAACTTGGACTTCAAATCAAGCCTAAACTTAGCCTTGAAGGCATGAGGACTTGGCCTTAAAACCAAGCCTAAACTAGACCTTCAAATAACATAACTCATCCTTAAAACTTGGCCTTTAAACAAGATAGCTCATCCCCTAAGGCTTAGCCTTCAAATAAAAATACGTATCCTTGAAAATTGACTTTTACAGGGACAAAAATTGGCCCTCAAATAAGAACTACAACTTAGCCTTAAGACATACCTAAAACTCAACCTCCATAGGGACATAATTCAACCCTCAAGATAGGCCTGAAGCTTGGTCTTCTCCTCACCATAAATCGACCTACTTGGCATCCAAATAGACCTATACTCAGCCCTAAAAAATAGATCTTAAACAAGATAGAAACACTTCCCAAGAACATTTCTAAAAACCTTTTAGAAGATGTTCCAAAAAAGTTCTACAGAAAATTGTTTCACCTTCGCTTCACTTCACTTCTTCTTGGTTCATGAGGTATGAAATTCAAACTTGCTCCTTCACTCTATTAAACATGAAACTGAATGCTTGAGTCAAGTGGTTAGAAATTAACCTTCTCATGCCTATTTATAATGCATTTGGATGTTGGGTTAGCGATGACTTGTCCACTTGCTGGGTCAACTAGTGCAACTGACAAAATGTATAATGAACATTAAAAAATTCATTCGTCCTCAACCATGAGGAGTTACAAGAAGTGACAAATATCATTGTAAATGTCTTAGAATAAGATTTCCAACCATATATCCTATGCTTCCATTTCAGCTTGATGGTTGGAGTAAAAATTCCTTCAAATATAGGGTATCCAAATGCGGCCAAATTGAACTCTGGTTAGGCCATGTATACGAAATATTTCATATCTTGTCATTGTTATGGAATTAAAGGGAGTTTCGTATATCACTGGAAATGTTTCTGAATATGTTGTTTGACTATGTGATTTCATCTTTCAACTGGTAATCCAAGTTTATGAAGGAACCAAATGAAATATAGATATAAATAAAAAAATAGAGATAGAGTGAAAACAAAACTTCAATTCATTAATCACAAAGTACTGAAAACTGTCTACATGCAAAATGGAAATAAACTAGCTCATGTGATGGTGGCTTATCTCCGAGAAGAGATGTGTTGGCTACATGCCTTCCGAACTATGTTACAATTAGGCTCTAAGGTCTATTTATTATTTGAAAATAATGGAAAACCCTAAACATCCAAAAACCTAACCCTAGGAGAGGAAGCACCAAAACTTTGTGGGCCCTATTGGGATAAATTGGTACATCAACTTCCTAGGGTTGTAACTTTTTCATATGAACTCCATTTGAGAAGTACGATACATCGTTAGAAATATATACTTGAGAAATACAACTTTCAATTGTAAACCCATGTCATAGACTATATGTTTTCCTATTTTACAAAATAATATTGTTTAGGGCCTCAAAATGACTGTAAAGGTTTAGAACCTAAAATTTTTCCAAAAATAGTAAACTATGCTACAATTATGGAAAATAGAAGAAACAATGGTGGGTGTCCAAGTGGTATTGGAAAGTGGCCACCAATATCCACCTGGATCAATCCTCCTCCCTTAGGAAGTAATGGTTCCCATTGCATTGAGTGCCCCCATGAGATGAGGAAAAGTCTGCTGAACTTGGTCCCTGATAAGCCACTTGCCTTGATGCAGGAGTTGGCCAACTTTGAAAACCCCATATAGCTGGATCCTTTTTTGGCAAGTGTTCTTGATATGTGTGTCCATGATCTAATCAGTTATGCCTGTTCCATGCAATCTGGTTTTAGCTCTATTGGTATGATTTTTTCTACAATGTATGATGTGTCCAGTAATGGTGGAAATTATGGAAAATGTGGTCCACATTGAACATTGGGTTCACAACAAGGAATGGGGGAATTCTTAGCTCAAAGTAATTACCTCCTGTAATTTTGGTGATGATGTAAGGCCCATATCAAAGTGGTATAAGCTTTCGATGGGCCCCGGTAAGCTTTTATTTCTGCAAATGCAACTAAATTTTATCACCCGCTTGAAACTTGTGTGGTACCTGATGTTGATCATGGCAATGAAAGTACCTGACATTGGAATTATCTATGATGTCATGTACCTATTGGGGAATGTGTTGGATGCATTCAATAAACCAGGTTGTTTTGTCAACCTCAGGCTATACATGTGTGGATTCTATTTTTGTAGTCACATGGGTCATGAAAACATCAATCAAACACAATGGTTGAAAACCCATACTCACTTGAAAATTATTACGATCAGTCAAGCTATAGAGAGCTTTGTTATAAATGTGACGCACATAAGGAAGGATCTCATCCTCGGTTTGTGGATTCTTGTATTTGTACATGTGTAGTATGTGAACTATCATCTTGTTGATGACCAATGTCTAGCCATTTGTCTAGGGATGGAATATAATCGACTTGGTGAGCTTAGTGTCCAATAATGTCCAGAGGCTTGACCAGAATGTGCTCAAGAACCTGCTAACTTGATCTAATATAATGATCCATGGGATTCCAAAATATACACATGCTCTTTCAAAGAAGAGTTTGGTATTGTTGTCTATTGTGATACTCTTCTTGCAAGCCAAAAACATAGCCATCTTAGAAAATCTATCCATGACCACAAATGTATAATTATTACCATGCTTGGTAGAAGGGAGGATCAATAGATAGTCCATGAAGATGTATTCCCAAGGATGGCTAGGAGTAGGAAGAGCAGTGTACATGCCTTGATTCTTGATGGTTGGCTTAGTGATGGTACAAGGAGTGCAGAATCTAATATGTTTTCAAACTTCCTATCATATTTTTTGCCAATAAAAATACTTTTGTAGTACAACCACAATTTTCTCCATGCCAAAGTGTATTGCGACCCGATTGTAGTGTGACTCCCAAATCAATTTGGCATGCTCGCTCGAAGGAACACAAAGCTGGCCCGAGTATCATAAGAATGCATCCTGGAGGTGGAAATCTAGAACTTTCTTCCCATCCAGTAGCATTTGGTAAGTGACGATGAACTATAGTTCATTCTTGTGAAATTGTGGCCATCTAGATGTCTCCACGTCGCCACAAGAGTTAATAATAGTAGTTGGTTCTGCAACTAGGGGTTGACTGAGGAAATATACAACATGATTGGTGCTACCCTTCTTGTAATTAATGTTTAAGTGGAATTTTTGTAGATATGTAGACCACTCCCTTGTGTATATATAAACTGAAGAGGTCGATGATCTGCGTGGATGACCATTTCCTTCCCAAAAATGTAATGTTTCCATTGTTGTAAAGCCTGCATGATATAATAAATATCATTATCATAAGTGGGTACTTCCAAATTTTATCAGAATGTTTCTCACTAATGATAGGCCATTAGATGCCCTTTTTGGGTGAGAACTACACCAATAGCATAGTCAGAGGCATCTATCTCGATTTTAAATGGTTGTTACAAGTATGACAATGTGAGTACAAGTGTAAAGTAGAGGTGGTGCTTCAGCTCAACGAATTCCTTTTGTCGGGACTCGAACAAGGAAAAATTGCTTTCTCACTACCATTGGTAACCTAACTAAAAGGCCAGGTGTTATGGGAGAATGCCAACATGAACCTCTAATAAAAATTGGGAAGACCTGAAAAGATTTGAAGCTCTGTTAGAGTGGTCGAGGTTGGCCAATATCGAGTGAACTGGATTTTAGATGAATCCACATGCACACCTTGCTCATCTATGATGTATCCCACATATTGGACCTAAATCATGCAAAAGGTGCATTTCTCTAGGTTGGCACATAGTTTTTGTTGTTGCAGGGTTTGAAGGACCTAAAAAATGTGTTGTAAGTGCCCTTCCAAACTCTTGATAAAGATAATAATGTCATCTAGATATACAACCACAAACGAGTTGGTGAAGGGCCACAAGATGTCATCTATTAGCTTCATAAAAGTGGTAGGGGAATTTGTCAACCCAAAAGGCATGACCAACCATTCAAAAATTTCCTCCTTGGATTTGAAGGTAGTATTCCACACATTGGCGGGCTCTATTGGAACTTGGTGATAACTAGACTTTAGATTGATATTGTTGAAATACTTAGCCCCCTTGAGTTGGTCAACAAGGTTATCAATCTGCGGGATTGGATAACTATTCTTGAAAACAATTTTTCTCAGTGCCCGATAATCAATTCAAAGCCTCTAGATCCCGTCCTTCTTTTGTACAAGTATAATCGGGCTCCCGTAAGGTGAGGAACTTGGTCGGGTGTTCCCTTTTTCCAGTAGCTCTTGGATCTTTCGCTTGATCTCTCCATTTTATAGAATGGAGTGATGGTACACCAATCGATTGTTTAGGGGTGCTTCAGGGGTTAGATCGATCGAATGCTTGACTTGAAAGTGTAAGGGCTCTTGTGTGGGTGATGAGAAGATGTCCCTATATTCTTCCACAACCTTACCCACCTGCTTATGCTACATGCAGGAACCTTTCTCGGGGGCCATGGATGTGGCTATGATCTTCCCCTTACTTTGAGAGGAAATAAAAAAGAAAACAAATTTCCTGGTCTGGAAGATAATCTTACTACATTGCTTAGCAGAGATCAAAGAGATGGCAGTAGGCTAGGCTACTTGTGGTATCCTATATAAATTATTGCCCAAAGTAATAATAATAGTGTGAGGCATAGACTTATACACAACATGATGCTTACACAAGTATGGCTGCCTTAATAATAAATCACACACTTCAAGAGGAGAAACATCACAAAATACCTCATCATTGAAGGGCTTGATGCTGTAGGGAAGGCAACACTACTAGATGGCGATGAGATCTTGACCTTAGTGAAGTTAGTTGATGGTGTACAACTACAGGTGTGGTGTGGTCGGTATGTCAAACCACTTCATGAACTCTGCTTAAATGAGGTTCTTTTGGCTCCCACTATCGACAATAAAGTGCAGCAGTGAACCCTTCAACCACATCTGTGAGCAAAAGAGATGCTCCCTCTCCTTTAGATCTTTGAGCTCAATATTTTGCACCTTGATGGTGGAAATAGTGACACTTGGTTCTACTTCAATAATATTCTTCCCCTTATCATTGCCGTTTGTTATAAATTAATTAATGGAGCAATGAAACATAGAATATTGCGTAAACACGAATACAAAAACACATAATAAGAGAGACACAAATATACATAGTTCACCTAATTTTGGCTATGTCCATGGAGAAAGAACCAATCCTTCCTTTTATATTATCCAATAAAAGGAATAGATACAACCTATAATAGATCCATTGTAATTTCCTCTTTGCTCTCACAGAGTCTCCTCTCTCTTTCTTGCTCAAAATAGTAATACATAGCTACAATACAATTCCCTCATATAAACTGAGGGCTACCTTCTAGGGGAAAAAATCCTAAATTAACATAACTTCTACCATCATATCATCCACCTAATGAATGACCCAAATTGACTATGAAATTACAATATTTTACAAGGTAATTTTTCATCTATTTTTAGCTTTGACAGTGCTACCCCTAAACCCTCGTTGGGGGCTCACTAGCCCTTGAACCCCCCCCAAGTAGGGGTGGAAAACCCCCCTTAGGGCCTCATGAGGGTGACAAGTCCCCCCCACACCACCCCTTGTGGAGGGGTGTACAACCTTCTTGGGGTATACACCTGGCTAAAACAAGACCTTTGAATCAAGAAGATAATTAGGCTCCACAACTAACACCCTTGTCAAATTTTGGTTTAGAATCAGAACATGCATCAAATTATGAAGCTTTCAACTTAGCGACCAATCAATTCTTGGTGTGACACTCATTTTTGTTATGACTAATGCTTTTGTGGGATTCACACCACTTTCCTGTGTTCTTTTTCGTCTTCATGGTGTCATTATTTTCTTGCAAATTTGATGGGTTTTCCTGGGTTGCTCCACCTTAGCTCTATGCTTTTTTTAGTGGTTTGGGGGTGCTATTTCCCTACTTCTAATTCAAAGATCCAAAGCCAAACTTCTTTTGTTTCAATTTTTTATTCAATCTTGGTAGCATATTAGTATACTACAACAAGTGAGGAGATGTCCAAAATCTCCATTTCTTCCTGAATGTCTCTCGAAGTATTTGATACCCAACTTTGTGCATAAAGTATGAAAAATGTTTGTGATATCATTCACATATTGGTCCCTTTGCTACCATAGTGTGGTCCATTGTATGTATTTGTCCTCATATCTCCCCAATGGGTGATACTGTTCCTTGATATCGTCTTAGAAAGATTTCCAAGAGGAGGAAGATATAAAGAAAGAGGGTCCTTGGCCCTTTTCTCACAGTAAATTTTCCACTAATCCTTGAAATGGGGGGGAAAACTTAAGTAGTGCAAAATTAATCTTCTCCCCATCGGAAAATATGGATCGGAAAATAACCTTCCAATAGATTTAACCATTTCTCTACAACTTTTGCATATAGTTGACCTTTGAATATAGGGATATCAAATTTCACATGTACCTTGAAGGGGGTGGCACCTCCAAAGTGAATATTGGATGAAGATGCATCGCAGGTGGGAATCTGTTGAAGGATTTGGGAAAAGTTGTCCATACTCTCGTTCCTTTGCTGCTCAAGGGCTTCTTCGAGAAACTATATAATAGGATCTCTAGCTCCCTCATATTTCTTTACTTCCACCATGGGAGGTTGTTGGTGTCAGTAGGGATGGTCTTCAAAAGGATCAATGAGTTCAAGTCCAAACTACTTATATCCTAAACTCATTGGGGACATGAACAAAAAAATAAGATAAAACTAATTTGATACCACTAATCCATATTTATGAAGGAACGAAATGAAATGCAAATATAAACAAAAACACAAAGACAAAGTGAAAGCATAACTTCAGTTCATTAATAAAAAAGTATTGAAAACTATTTACATGCAAAATGGAAACATAATAGCTTAAGCAATTGTAGCTTATCTCTATGAAGAGAGATGAAAATTACATGAATTCCGAACCATGTTACAATGATGCTCAAGCGCCTATTTATTTTTGAGAAAAAAAGGAAAACCCTAAACATCCAAAAACCTAACCCTAGGAGATGATGCACCAAAATTATGTGGGATCCATTGGGGTAATATGGTACATCAAATTCATGGGGTCACAACTTTGGAATAGGATCTTCATTTGACATGTACAATACCTTGTTAGAAATATATTTTCAAGGAATACAACTACTGACTACAAACCCCTACCTCAAACTATTGGTTTTCTCTTTTTTTCCAAAAAAAAATGTTGTTTAGGGATTCAAAATAGTTCTAGGAGTTTAGGACCCAAAATTTTTCCAAAAATAGTAATTTGTGTTACAATTAAGGAAACTAAAAGAAACAATGGTGGAGATCTAAGTGGAATAGGTAGGTGGCTGCCAATATCCACCTAGATCATTTGGATAATATTTGATATCAATAAAAACCATTTTTAGAAACCTCCCCATTTGTTATTCATGGAAAATACTTTGATATATGCTTCTTCAGATGACTTCCCTGCTTGGAAGCATTCTCTTCATACTTGTTATTTATCCCTCTTATTTATATTCTCTCCCCCATTGACATCAATAACAATGGGTTCCCCCACTGAGTCTGTGCTTCCTTTATTGATATAAAGGAGAGATCACTCCCAACTTCTGCTCGGGATATTCAAAAGTTTTTCTGGGAACATATTTGGTAAAGATGTGAACAATATTTTCTTTGGTGCAAATATATTCCTTATTTAAATTCTAATCGATGACATTTTCTCTAAGTTAATGATACTTGATTGGATATGCTTTTCTTTTGAGTGCATGGTATGCTAGTTTGAGATATTAACTGCATTAGTGTTGTTGCAACAAATAAAAATGGGTTGATCATATTCCTCTCTAATTTCCTATAAATATTTATTCATATAGAGAACTTGAGTCCAACAATATGCTACTACTATATATTCATATTTAGTTGTATAAAGAGAAATTGATGATTACTTTATTATTGACTAAGATATAAGGAAATATCACAAGAAAAATGCACTGACATTGGTGTTTTTTTCTATCATCAATGATACATGTCCAATGAAGATCTGTGTATGTTGTTAATTTGAATTCTTTACTCTTTGTATACTAAAGCCCAAAATTGAGTGTTCCCTTTAAGTATTGAAATATGCATTTTTACTCTTGCATATGTGATTCCTTTGGAAATGGTTGAAATCTTGCAACCATTCCAACTAATTGCATAATATCTAGTCTTGAATCAATCAAGTATAATAGACTGCCAATCATAGATATGTAAAGTGTTGAATTGAATTTAGAAGATTCATCATCATTTCTTTACTTGCATCCAAGAATCATAGGGATACTAACTACTACACATTCTTCCATTCCAAAATTTTTGAGCATCTCCTTGAGGTATTTGGTTTGGGAAATGAATATTCCTTTGTCTATTTGAGAAACTTGTAGTCCAAGGGGGAAGGATACATATCCAATCATTAACATTTCAAATTCCTTTGAAATTTCCTAGGAAAATTCATGATTCATATCATTTTATTTCTTTCAAAGATGATATCATCCACAATTATAACTGCAATTAATAATTTTTCCTTTTCCTTTTTGTTTAAGGTAGTGGTCCATCTTGGCATATCAAGCTCTTGGAACTTTCTTTAACCCATAAAGAGCTTTCCTCAATTTGCACACATAGTATTTATTTTTAGACAAGTCAAAACCTTCTGGCTATTCTGTGTACACTTCCACATTTAAGTCTCCATTTAGAAAGGTTGATTTAACATCCATTTAATAAAATTTGAAGCCTTTTGAACATGTAAATTCCAAGAACATTATTATTTATTCTATTTTAGCATCTGAAGCAAAATTTTCTTCAAAGTCAATTCCTTCAATTTGTGCATAGCCCTTACAAATGAGACTTTCCTTAATTATGCTAATTTTCCCTCTTCATCCACCTTGTTTTTGAATTCTGACATAGTCTCAATTAATTTTTTATCTTTCAAACATGGCACATGTTCTTAGGTTCTATTTTCTCAATTTGGTCCAAGTCTTCATCCATAGCATTTACCCAATGTTTGTTCATACTAGCTTGCGCAAAGTCCTTTGGCTCTAGTTTGGATAGTAAAGAAATAATGTATTTTCCTAGTGAATCACTAATTCTTATCTGGGTTTGTATTCCTAAATCAATGTCTCCAATAATTTGGTTCTCTCGGTGATGTTTTTGCACAAATTTAAAATTTTTCTTGGATTGAGACTATTATTCCTCTTCTTATTCTTCATTTGTAGTAATATTTTCTTGGTCCATGTAAATGGTATTTTCCAAATTCTCATTTTTATTTTTTCTTCTTCTTTCTTTGGCCAAGGTTCATCTATTCTTCCATCAATACATTCCACAACTTTGCATAGTATTTTATTGTATAATTTATAAGATTTGCTTCTTGTTGAGTATCTAAGGAAGATTCCCTTGTCTACTCTAAAATCAAATTTTCCCAGTATTTATCATTTATATTCATGTAACATTTTATTCCAAAAATTATGAAACAATTAACTAAAGTTGACCTACCTTTCCATAGCTCATATGGTGTCTTATCATCACTAAATCAAATTTATGTTCTTCTCATGATGTAAATTGTCGCAACAACTTCTTTCAAAAACTTATTTAGTAATTTGGTTTCTAACAACATTTTTCTCACTATTTTGTACTAATTTGTTATTTATTTATATGAATCCATTATATTGTGGAGTTATTGCAATTGAAATTTGTCTCTTGATTCCACACCTCTCATCGAATTCATTAAAATCATTTGAGGTAAATTCACCTCCTCTATCCGATATTAGGACTCCGATTCTTAGATCATGTTCATTTTAAATCAAGGCTTTGGATGTTTTGAAGGTTTGTCAATATATTTTTGTTTTTAAGAAATGAAACTAAACCATCCTATTATAATAAAAAAAATAGCACAAAGTACCTTTCACCTTGCAGGGTTGGCGTTCTTGTTCGTTTGCATAATGTTGATGCCTCGAAAATCGCTGCAACAGCATTGGGGGATAACCACCTGGTTCAGACCTTAGTACAACTCCTTTTCCGTTTGGGATGGTGGCTCCGACTGGATATAACGGGACCAGTTTCCCAATAATGAATAAAAGGGGTGGATGAGTGATGGGTTGTCTGTTCTAATGATAGGCGGATAACTTAATCTATCAACAAAAATACAAAAACTAATACTAATCCCGAGAACCATTATTCTTTGTAAATGCAGCGTTTAATGATCTTTGTCTATTGACAGGCATGTAGATGACTCTATAAAATAAACATAGATATTCATTCATTCAAAGATTACTTTATCTAAATAGTTAAATAGAGTGATTAACACAAGATTACTGCATTTATCATTTATATCACTGATACATATATGATTGAAAGAAAAGCATGCTATAAACAGCCAATAGTGGGATGCATAAAGGATGCTGTTAAAACACATATATATAAGCGATAATAGCAAGAGCGATCAAATGATAATTCATATAACAAGAATGAGTCCAGACATAGATAATAGTACGATATGAGCTGCTAATCAATCCCAATATCAATCGCTATTTGAAATTCTTCCTTCAATGTAGAAATGCTTTCAAACAAAGACAATAGTGCACATTTGTATAAAAGCTTCCTTATCAAAATCAGAATGATTGGTCCAGTTTCATAAAAGAATATCCCTGAAGTACAATAGTGCAAATTCAGGGTTTTAAGTCATATACAAAACTTTACGACCCTTTCTAAATGCATGAAAGGGTCTATAAATACTACTAAACTAAAAAATCTATGAAACAAAATCATACTTAATTGGCATCAATTAATACTATCTATCTTCTTGGGAGCGATCTGGCAGTCGGCGATGTGAATCATGACTCAGGCTGTTTGCCTTTAAACCTGAGCTGGCTTATCGCAAGCATTGGCTCCACTTCGGGTGGTCTATTGAGGTGCAAGCTGAGTTGGGCAGCAAAGGTGGCATCCTAAATATCGGGGATAATATACCCGATCGCATCTGTGAGGCATTTGAGGGCGGCTCTCTGGCTGTGCGGCTTCACTAAAAAGAACCAATATGCATCCCATGTCAAACTGTTGATTCCCGCAATTAACCTTCCATTTTTCTCCATCTCTGGGTAGCATGACTGTTCCAACATCTTCGTTGCTGTTAATGGGCCTGGAGTACATTGAGAAATCATGTTAGAAAAGTAAAGAGTATTATTTACTAATTCAACCAGATTACTAGTGGTTGTCTTGCATCTTGAAATCACTCTTTCTGCCTTCATTAACTGAGATTTCCATTCTGTGAATAATATTTCTTTGTGCGATTCTAGAATCCGTGGTAGGTTAGCTGCCTGCCCCTGATCGGAATCTTGCCATTCCAAGAAATTTGTCAATGTTTCTTCGGCTTGATCCAAATCTGTCCTTGCCTTTTCTACTTTTTCACTTATGGATGCCGTTAAGTCGCACAATGGTTCTTCCTGCATGATTTGCTGACACAAAAGCTTCATCTGATTTATCAATCCTTTGTTTAATTGAAATGCCTCTGCTTTAAACTCATCTACCTGCGGGAGCTTTTTTGTTTGCTCAAGTTGAGCTGATAATTGAGCGATCTGCTCATCTTTGGATTTTAGCATTTCCTCAGTTGATGCTTTTAGTTGCGCCAGTGCCTCCGATAGCTCCTTTTGCTTTTGGACTGCACTATTGTCAATCCTCTGTTTTTCTTCCTGCAATTTCTTAGTCAGCTGATTGTTTATTTGTTGCTGTACTAGCAATTGCTGTTCTGCTTACTCTGCCTTTTGCTATGCTTTCGATAATTGTGCATGTAGCGAAAAGATATCCTGATCTTTTGTCTTTAATAAACTGCTCACCTCCGATGCTTTATCTATTGTCACCGCCGAATAAGCTCCAACATATTGCGATAGCTTTGTCAAGTCATCGAAGGGGTCAAATTCTTCTTTCCATACCACATTGCCCGTTACTGTTAGTTCTGGGAATAAAGAAGGTTGATCAGTCCTTCTCCTCTTCCTCTGTCGTTTCACTACAGCTTTATGCTTTGGGCTATAAAAGACATCCAAGGGAGGAATCTCTTCAATCTGCAAAATGATTTCGCCCGATGGATCCTTTGGGATTATTTCCACTTCTTTTGATTTGGGTGGGTCGTTGGTTTCACCTGAAACCTGCTTTGAAGTCGCCTCCTGTGTGTTGCCCTCTTTTGAAATCTCATCATCTTTAGAGCATTCCAGATTGCCGATAATCAAATTAAATTGCTGCCATTCCTAGAGCAATTTCGGATCAATCTGTGTATCTTCATTTACTTTTAAACTACTCTGTTCTTGCTCTTTTGCCTAGGTCTCTTCTTTTCTCTGCTCACGCAATTCTTCTTATTGTTTTGATGTAATAGGAGGTTCTTTAACAAGTTGCTGCTCAGGCTCACTTGATTCTGTTGTTGGATTCGTCGCTAACAGGTCTAGAGGCAGAGTTTGCAACCTCTGCTCTCTAAGTCTGTTAAATTCGACTATTCCCTCATCATTGTATTCAAGTATGGTGAGCGATTTAACTTGATACATTGACTCGGCCGATGTGAACAAGTCCTCATATCTATCTTCTTTATGCTCGAACTTGGTCAATTTGGCCTGGTCGAGTGCATTGTAGGTGACTTTGTTTGGATCAAATCGCCTGCTCGGTAGAGTTGCCAGGGTTAGCGAATTTATTTTCTCAGATTCTTTATCTGCATGTTTGAATTTATTTATACGTGCTTCTTAGCTTTCTTCAGGGTTTGTGTAACCCCTTTGGCGATGATTTGATATGCTATTTCCCTGGCCAATAGTTTATCAGGGATGTATAGAGGAAGAACATGGGGCTTGGCTTGACTACTAAAGGCTCTTATATAGGTGAACTTTTCCTCCCCAAACCAACTCCCTATGGAAGTTAAATCCACCCCTGCTTGGTAGGAAATCTTAGGGGCAGGCTTATTGAAAATCGAAAAATGAATGGGCAACATGAAACCGTTGCAGATTTGATACAAATGGTGTTTGTAGTTGGTCTTCCACAACTTTTGATGGTATACGTGGACGGGTGCGGGGTCTTGCGACGTCCACCTCCATCCGAGCACAGGAAATTAAGAATTAAAACACAAAACATCTAATACATAGGCACTGTAGTAAAATGGGGGAATGAACCTTTCAGTGACGTGGGACTTGAATCTGAAATCAAGAATTGCAGATGCTAACTTATCGGACAATATATCTGCCCAATCCATTATTTCTCCACTACATGCTGCCTCCATTAAGGGGACCATTTCTATGGTAAAATTGGCAGAATCATGTAATCACCACAATCTGCACATCATTATCCCAGCATAGCAATAAGGAGAGCATAGAGAATCGACCGAGTACTTACACGAAGATTCGTGCTTGTGCTTCGATAGATTTTTGTCTCCAACCCCGAATGGGTTCAGATTTAGTCTCATTCTCAGCTCGGAATTTCTCCAGGAATGCCGTGTTATACTTCTTCTCTGCCTCTGGCAAATGATACATTTGCCTTAAATCCTCGGCTCGAAAGGAACCGAAAATTCTCCCATCTGTGGTGCTGAAAGTTCTGTCGGTAATCGAGATTTCCTGAATCGCCCATCTAACCACATCTGTATATGGGAGGATTTGCTCTCGGCTGCTATTCGATGAAGAAAAGAGTTGGCTAAATTGCTCAGATTAGCCTCGGATTTGCTAGTGCTGTTAGCTGAAACTTGTATTGCTGTCACCCTCAGCTCTTCGGCTTCGATCAGGTTATATGTGCCTTGCCAAGTAGCTCTGGCAAGTCCTAGGCATGTAGTGTCCAATATGAGCCCTTTCGTTTTATTGCTTGGATCAACAACAGGTTGCCCTATGGCCGACGAAGCGGAAGCTATTGTGGTTTTCTTGGACTTCTTCCCCATTCTAGTTAAATCTGTTTCTGCGGAAGAATTCTGCACAGAGACGATAATGGGCGTAATACAAAAAATGATAGCATAAATCGAATAGACTGAGATATATATCAATAAATACATGGCAAACGATTGACTTAAGGTGGCCTCGAATAAAATCTGTAAACAGATCGCAGGCTTATTGTTTCATTAAATGGCTGTTAAGACCTGTCAATCCCATCAATGCCCATCAATTCGATAAATGGCCCAATGATTTATTTGAATCGTGCCTTGGGTATTTTGGCGGTTGAGCGCGGATGAATGGATCTTCGAAAGATAAGGCCTTAAATACGAATAAATCGTATTAAACCCGCTTTTAAGATTTTCTTTGAAAACTGCGCTTTCACCTTTATCGCAATCGGGCGTCGGGGGGAAATCATAAATCATTATATTGGTTCCATTTGTAATCCTCGATTGCCGATAGCGATATCGCATCGCGTTGGGAGTAGCGAGTGGGGCAGTTAAAAAGGCGTGCATAGTCAATTGCCGATTGCCGTTAGCGATATCGCATCGCATCAGGAGTAAGAGGGAGCTTTATTGCATTAATTCATTATCGTCGATTGCCGATAGTGATATCGCATCGCATCGGAGATTAAGGGGGTTTTAATGTGTTAATTCATTTATTGCCGATACCCGATAGCGATTTTGCATCGGAGAAAACCAACCTGTCCTCAAGTTGTGTTCCCTTTGTCATTGCGATATGCGATCTTGCGATCGATTTATCGCAATGACAAAAGATTAATCATTTATGTTAAGGCTTTTGATTGGTTTATTGAAAAGTATTTTTTGGTAATGTTTTATTTTATCTCTTCGGGCCTTTTTGAATAGAACTAAGTTGATACCAATTAAAACTAAAATTAAAAAGGGACCCATTTCATATTATGGTTTTGGGATAATAATTATATGAAATGGGGGGTTGTTGTAGGGCACAACAATTGGCAATTCGTTGAAAGAAACAGTTATCTCTGAAAAGTATAGAAATACTTAAACTTTTTCAAAATAGAAATTTTATCAAAAGGGAAAATTCTAATATAACTAGTTATAGTTGCGTTCCAAACAAAATAAAACTTTCTTTGCTAATTCCCTCTTTTGTTAAAAATTAGATACATTTTAGATTTTAAATTGGCCTGTATTGGTTGATAGTGATAAAACAGAAAACCTTTCCAAATTAGCTTTTAAAATTAACTCCTTTGTCATAGGTAGAGCCTCTGCTACCAGCAAACGTTCATAGTTTCAGCAGGGATACCTTTTAACCATATCATTGTTTATTGTCCCATTCACCTTAGAGCATGATTAACAGAATGAATTCAAAACATGTTTTTCACATTTTGTATTTCTTTTCTCTTTTCTGTTATTTTGTAAGATAAAAAGCCATTGCCCTAGTTTGGTGGCCAGCTAAGTGACAATGCCATTCACTGGTAGTAATCTAACCGAACAAGCTGGCTCGTGATGAGACCCCTTGTCTTATAATTGAAGCCATTACCCTGTTTTGGTATGCAGTATTGGTAATGTCGGCTAAACTATTTCCCTATGAACATGGTAAGCAGGCTTGTAATAATACCTCTTATCTTTTATATCCAGTATTCTTGGAATTACATTCTGAGTAATCACAAGCTTTGCTGAGTGGGATAGACAA
>APFE031726888.1:0-13088 GCA_000404065.3 Pinus taeda | reverse complement strand
GGTCCTTCGGAAGTGTCCTCAACAAGCTGTTGAATGTGTCTTTGAGCTGCCTTAAAATTTGGTCAATTATGTGTTGTGGCTTTCTTGCTTTGTTCTTGAAGATTCAACTATTGTGCTCTTTCCAGACATTCTAGATGATAAAGCCTAGAATTAGGGTCCAGGCTCTATTAATTATTTCATTCCCTGAGAAGTTTTTCTTCCAACTCTTCAAAGTATTGGAGATGTTGAGTCTATCCCTATCAGTTTGCTTAAAGATTGAGGCCACCCATTCCCACACGATGGAGGTGAATGGGCAGAGGTTAAGAAGGTGATCCATCGTCTCCTCTTGTGAGTCACAAAGGTAGCATTTGGAAGGTCCAATGAATTCTTTTTTTAGTAGATTCTCCCAAGTTAATATTTTCCTATGATGAACTAGCCAAATAAATAGTTTTATTTTCATCCAGTGGGGGCTCTGCCACAGATTCTTCCAAACTTGATCAGGATTAGGATAGTTAAATCATGCTACTACATTTTTAGCTTCTTTGAGATTAAATTTTCCTTCGTTGTTATTTCCCCATATTAGCTGGTTAGGCAAGGAGGATACCAAATTCTCCTATGCTCTAGATCTTGGATAAGAGAGTTTGCTTGGGCCCTCATAGGACTCTCTTCATTGTGGCCTAGATCCTTCCAAGTTCTCCATTTTCCATTGTTCCTTTCCTGGTCCCAGAAGTATTTTACCATAAGTAGACCTTTGTTATCTGTGTTATTCTTGAGAGCTGCTAATTTAACCTTGTACAAGTTGGGTTCCTACTGCCAGTTATCCTCCCAAAATCGTGCTAGGTTCCTAGCTCGAATTTCCCAGAAACTATGTTGTTGCACAATATTTTTATTATCCCAGGCAAGGTTCCAAATGTGGGAGCCCTTTATGTGTTCGGACATTCTGATGTGATCTTTCTCCTACCAATTCTTTGCATATTTTTCCTTCCATAACTTAGCCCAGGGAGTAGTCGATTCCTTGATCCATCTCCACCAAAGTTTGGCTCCCGAGAACTTGCTGATGGTTTCTGGATCATGAAGCCTCAAGCCACCGTGGCTCTTGGGTTTACAGATCTTGTCCCATGCTACTAAAGCCCATTTATTTTTTACCTCTCCTTTTCCCCATAAAAAGTCCCTTTGTATGCTCCTGATATGCTGCTTGACTCCTTTAGGAGTGGGAAGAGTTGAGAACATAAATATGGGAATGGCCTGCAGTACAACTTATGTGAGCACAAGGCACCCCGCCAAATTTAAAGACCTGCATGTCCATTTTCGGATCTTGTCTTGCAATTTATTTACAATTGGCTCCCACACTTGCTGAGAGGTTTATCTGTGAGAGGTATGCCCATATACTTCGAAGGTAGTTGTCCCTTTGAAACCCAAGAATTTTGGTGATATTTTGATGAATAGCAATGTCAGTGTTAAAGAAAAAAACTTTTGATTTGTTGAGGCTTACCTTTGTGCCAGCAGCCATAGCAAAATCGTTCAAAATTTGTTTGATCGTTTTGGTTTCCCTGACAATAGGTAAGCCCTACAGCATTGTGTCATCCACAAATTGTTGATGTGTATTTGCCACTCCATCCAAGGTGAGCTTGATGCCTTGTATTCTTCCTTCAGTATTAGCTGTTTTGAATGCTCTACCAAGCCCTTCCATCATGAGAACAAAGAGGAAGGGTGAGAGCGGATCCCCTTGCCTAAGACTTCTGGAGGGTGTGAAGAGTCTTGAAGGAGCGCCATTAAGCAATATGGAGAAACTAGTTGTGGTGACTATGCCATAACCCATATTATTCAGTTGTGGTCGAAGCCATAGGCTTTTAGAACTGCCCTCATATAAGACCAGCTTAGATTGTCATAAGCTTTCGCCAGATCTAATTGAATGATCATGCCAACTTGTTTGCTTCTTTTGAGAAAGTGTAACACCTCATGAGCTTGGATAATATTATTGAGAATTTGTCTTCCTTCCACATATCCTGTTTTCTCCTCTGAGATGAGAGCTGGTAAAAGTGGCTTGAGTCTATTGGTTATCACCTTGGAAATAATTTTATACACCACATTACATAAGGCTATGGGTCTAAAGCCATCTGGGGTCATGTCATTTTCCTTTTTTGGGATCAAAGCTATGAAGGAAGCATTAAACGCCCTCATCACCTTCTTAGATCTTCTTGAGTCTTCCACCACCTTAAGGATATAATGTTTAACTGTTTTCCAACATGCTTTGAAGAAGTCTACATTAAACCCATCCGGTCCTAGAGATTTTCCATTTTGCATTTCATTGATCACCTCACTGACCTCCTCTTCCGACACTAGCCTGTTAAGATTGTGGTTATCTTCTCTGGTGACCAGCTGGGGATGTACTGTGTGAAATGGTTTATGAACTTGGATTTGTCCTCCAGGGGCTCCTCTGCAATATTGAGGAAGTGTTGTACAAGGAGAGATTCCATGTCTTTGTGAGAGAAAATTTCTCTCCCTTGAGAGTCTTTGAGCTTAGTAATTTTGTTATATGCCCTGTGATCCATGGCAGATTTGTGGAAGAACATTGTGTTTTTTCTCCCTCTTTTATCCGCTATATCCCTGACTTCTGCCTCCAGAAAATCTCCTCTTGTAAGCATTGATCTTCCCATTCTTCCTGCAAAGTTTCAGCTAGCTTTTTTCACTCCTCAGTAAAGCCCTCTACGTTGTTGATCTTATTGATTTCCTAAAGTTTCTTCTCAGCTTATCTTTTGGCTTTGAAGATATTTCTGAATTCCTTTGTGTTCTAGCTTTTAAGCTTGGCTTTGATATGTTTAAGTTTATGTTGGAGCATGAACATTTTGGTGCCTTGAATGTTTAGATCCTCTTTCCACCATTTGTCAATAAAACTGTTGAATTCAGGATGAGAGAGTGAGGCATTCTCAAACCTGAAGGGTCTATTTTTTGGTATGCCCATAAAAATGGCTTCCAGCTGAATAGGCCAATGATCTGAACCTCCAAAGGGAAGAATATAAGTTGTCATGGCTGGGCCTGAGAGAAAGATTTCCTTTGAGATAATAAATCTGTCTAATTTAGAGGTGACTTGTGAAGCCCCTCCCCTCTTGTTGTTCTAGGTGAAGGTCCCATTTATTGTTTCCATGGCCACTAACCCCATATTCATTATGAAATTATGGAAAGCAGTGGAGTCTCTACTTAGCTGCTTGTTGCCCCCTTTTTTCTCTGTGAGGGATTTTATCATATTGAAGTCTCCTGCAACGATCCATGGCATATGAGGGTATCTTGCTCTTAGTTCCTCAAGGGGGTAAGAAGCTTGAATTTATCTTCTTGCTTTTGAGGGCCATATACATTAGTGATCATGTGTATCTCCTTATCCCCTAAAGGTTGACAGACCAAAGAAAGATAGTTCCTATATGCCTCAGCATCTAGTATTCCAAATTTTTGTGGATCCCACAGTGTGAGAATCCCTCCTGCTCATTTTTTTGCTTTAACCTCTAGATATTCATACTTGATTAGCCATGTATTATGTATTTCTCTAATCTTATCCATCGAGCATTTTGTCTCCTGAATAAACACCATATTTGGTTTACTTCTTTTATTCTATTACTGGGATTTCTTTATTTCCTTCTACTTCCTAAGCCTCTAATATTCCAGGTTGTGAGCTTCATTAAGAAAGATTAGTAAAGGAGTAGCTGGTAAGCTCTTTCATCTTACCTGAGTTAATCAATAGTTTTCCACATTCGTTCAGCAGATCCTTCTGTCTTTTTCTTCCCCTTTTCCTCCTTGGGTTCTTCGGAGATAGTTCTTGTGTCTTCTTCATCATTTTGACCCCTTTGTATTCCTGGCTTTCATGATTTCTTTTGATTCCATTTCCTTTCGATTTTGATCTCCATAGGAATAGTTGTTGAACCCTGTTATATTCCTCTTTTGGTAGGGAGTCCACTCCTTTGGTCTTACATTGTTCTAGAAATTTTTCTAGATCTATATTTTCCCTCTTTAGAATCTCCTGCAGTTCATGGTCCTTCATTCCTGCTTCACTTGGAGTCATCTCATGGTCCTTATTTATCTCCATCATGGTTTCTATGATTTCTTCATGCTTTCATTTTTTTACTTCTCAGTGATAATTTTCTCCATTTCCTGGTTCGTTTCTTTGTTTCCATCTTCTTCTTCTAGGATCTTAAAGCTATTGTGGCTCGATTGTTTTTCCTCATTGATCTTCTTTTGTGGCCTCTTTCCGCCTTTCCCTTTGCCCCCAACCTTGGTAAAACCCTTAGGATTTTTATCCACAGTGGTTTTCACATTTCTCTCGATGTGGTTTGTTGGGCAATCTATATATAGATGCCCATGCTCATGGTATTTTCGACACCTAAATGGGATGTGCTCATAGTCCACTGCATGTACCCATTCTTCATCATATACTTCTAAAATTATTGCGTCCGGGAGTGCTCCAGATAAGTCTATTTCCACACAGATTCAGGCGCAGGAGGTATATTTTCCTTCCAGAGTCGCATCTGAAATATTTAGAAAATGCCCCAGTTTGTTGCTTATCATTTTCAATGATTTTGGTAACCAATAATCCAGAGGAAGGGAGTATAGTATGATCCATACCGAAACTAATGAAAATGCCTTGCGTTCTGGAACAAAGTTCATTATCCAAGGCCGCATGTAGAGACCTGCAACAACGTAGAAATATGACCCTCCAAATATTTTGTCTTTATCCTCTAGGCTTGTGAATACTATTGTGAAAAAGCCCTCGGATCCCAGATGAAGAATAATGTCCCCCTTTGGCTTCCAGTGGCTCTTTATCCAGACATGTAGTGCCCTCTCCGTCGGCTATATTCCCATGAATTTGCAGATAATCGCATGTTTCGTCATATGATCCCTATGCGCTTGTAGCGCAGGGTCGGGCTACAGAGTTTGTACATCTCCTCTTAATAATAGATAATAATAATAAGACTAATAAAAATAATCACAGAATAACGAATTAATTTAATAAATAAGATAATAATTAATATAATGTAATTAATTAGTGTTATAAACATACTATAATAATTAAATAATTTTTGTGTGTGGTTTATATAACTAATATAAATAATACCAAATAATTACAAATAATAAAGTAATCAATAGATGAATAATAAATAAAATCATAATAAAAATAATATAATAAATAATAAATGTAATAATATAATATAAATATTAATAACCAAATAACAAATAATAAAATAAGATATACATAAAATATGAATTATCAAAATTAGCATGCGACACAGAGAGTGGTTGTGATTGTGGCAATGAGACACATGGAGTGTGGCAATGTTGGTTCCCATCCAATGTTTGTTGTCTTATTTATGAGGAATGATTAGTGTAGGATGGAAGTTGTCTTGTTCCATCAATTCAGATGGTGTTTGTCTCATTCTCTTGGGAGAGTATTGAGACTTAGGAATACTGGCAGTAGTCGTTGATTGAGGGCTCGGGGGTGGGGCCAGTTGTGGCAGAATCCTGCACAATTGAGCCTAAGGTTGGGAGGAGAGTCGTCCCAAAAACCATGTTGCGGTAAGCCTACTTCATGCACAGGTAAGCTCAGGTAAGCACTCCTCATTGTTTAAATTTAATGTTAATAAGTTAATTAGATGTTGATTTTGGGCTGTTACATATGGTATCGGAGCGCAAGTTTAACCCTTAGGGCCTATGGGCATCTGGAAAATTTCTTTCTTGGAATTTTTTTTTAACTTCACTGGTTTTTAAAGTACAGGTTGATTAATTCCAGGAGGCGGCATCCCAATCATTTTATCAGCATCCATTTTATATGGCTATAAGTGGATTTTTATCTTCACTTTTTCTTCTACTATCAATCCTTTTGGTGATTCTCTTTGTAGTGTTTTTCCCCATTCTCTAAGTTGCTTAGGAATTTAAGAACTTATTCCTGTGATATTTTACCGATTTTAGATTTTCATTTTTTTTTCTCTCTGACATTTAACATTTATATCACACTGCAGTAGATAATTTTAATACTGCTGCCTTTTGGTCTCATATTAAACTCGGTTTCAGCAAAAAGTTTCAAATATGAACTATCTGAAGCATTTATATATTTTTTTCGCATTGGGTATCTTTTGATACATTATATGAGTTCAAAATGCAAGCCTACATGGTTGGAGTTATTGTGTGAGTGTTTTTTTTTTTTTTTCTCTGAAAATGTGCTTGAGGACTTTGATTTATGTAAATGACTGGTGTTTCTGTATGAAATTGAAGTAATTAATGTGGTAGAAAGATATTTAACTGGGTTTGCCAAAAGCGACTATTTGTTGTGTATGGCAATATGTTTACAACATAGATCAAGACCAGGTTTGCTACCGGATAAAGGTCGAGAATCATTCGTTCAAGCGTCGGCTTTTCTGTAATGGTATCCATTATCAAATAGAAATTGCTATTGGGTTCCTTGTTCTGTGATACCTGTAGAAATCCCCTTTTTGGGTTCATTGATTTTGTGCATTCTGTTGGACGAATTCTGGGCACAAGAATAGCGTCTCTCCTAGCTGAAGCTGAACCCCTGAGATATACACAGACGTGACTTTGTTTATCAGTTTGAGGGCAGCATGTTTAGAGAGTCATTCCAGGCTTGGGGAAGACTGAGTTTATAGTCCCTTGGATGGATGAATACCATCTTTTCTCTCAGGCTGTGTTTTCCTGGAAGAATATCGGTATTCTGAGAGTTGCTTTGCAGAAGAAAATATCCCAGGTTCCCTTGTTCCTATTACACTCTGTATACATTCTTGTGAAATGATTTATAAAGCTGCCTGTGCTCAAATTTATGGTCCCTAATACATGTATCTTGTAACTTGTCCCTTGTATACCAGTCAAGAGCAATTTGAGATTTTTTTTTATTATGGCATGTAACAGTCTTCAAAGTGTTTGATGAAAGACTCCACTGGAAGTTTGTACACATTCTGAAAAATGCAGTGGTCACTTTGGGAGAATTTCTAAGTGGGTATTTTACAAATACACAAGGCATTTCATCCTAAGTGATTTACCAAATAGAATCAGTGACTGCTTTTCCAAGATGGTCACCAATGGAATGTTGAACCTTAGTTTTGCCATCGTAGCACCTTTCTGTGACAATGCCTTTGCTTGGTTCTTTTTGAACAGTTTGTGAAAAATACCAGTGTTACCAAAATCCTGATAAAATCCCCAAATCACGAGTTTTTCAACCAGATGATTTTTCCACCAGCTTTTTTTTTAATTTTGCTGAGTTTTTTTATTTTCTCCCAAATTTCATGATTTTTTTCAAATTTCCGGACCCTTGCTGATTTATTCCTAAGTCTTTGACTTCTTTACTGTCAAAGATGGTATACAGGTCTTTTCAAAACTGCAATTTTCACAAGGCTTCCATTTTCTGCAAGTACACTCAAATTTTATATGAAATTTAAATATTCTATCCAGATGTCTTATATTGATAGAATTTTCCAAGTTTTTTTTGGAGATGACATATAAGAACACGCCTGTTCATTTGAGCTCTACAAGTGTCAAATGTGACGAGCTCCACCTGAAGAAAATTGCTTGTATTTTTTGAAGTATGTATCCACATTTATTGCCTTCTTTACTCTGGTGGGTTTGGTCATTAAACAATCTAGTTAGATGCTTTTATGTCATATTATATTACAATGTTACCTGGTTATATAATTTTTACATGAATGATAGCATATCGTGATTTACGCAAATTGCAATCCTAATAGTAGTTGACAGTTGTTGGGTTGTTTTTAATTTATTAGTTTCTGTTGAGGGATGGAAGTTCTACAAGGTTTGAAGAATACAAGTAAGCTTTTCCATAGTGGCTGCATTATACCTGCCTCCTGAATTCTGTGTACATGCATCTGTATCAATGCATTGCAAATCTTTTAAATTTCAATAAAATTATAATTTATCAGATCTTGTTGTTCTTAAAGTCGGTTAAACTTGAAGTATGCGGCTTTGTTTCATGGATAATCATTTTCAATGTCTTTACAACCATTATTTCGTTGTCTACATTCCCTGATGTTTAGGCACGGTACATCATTGAGTAAGTTTAGACTTCATTCATCTTCAGCATTCAGTTTCTCTAATTCAAGTGTTTTATTCCATTTTTGTACGCTGCATGAGGTGCATGCAAAGTGACAGAGATGTCTTGTTGTAGAATCTACTATCCTACAGATGCTTTCAGATAGAAATGCACTATCTTATCTAGGATTGGGATGCTTATTTTGGTACAGGCAGATAAGGAAATTAACAATAATTTTTAGTGAAAGAAATGGGTCTCTGTTTATTTTTTACCCTTCACTCACATGACATTTCTGTGGCTGTAATGGTATACCAGTGAAATTCTGAAATTCTCATGTGGCTATGTTCAGACAAAATTTTGTTGCGCAATTGTACCAGTGAAATTCTGAAATTCTCATGTGGCTATGTTCACACAAAATTTTGTTGCCCAATTGTTCAATGCCATTGCTTATGATTTTTTGTTTGTTTCACAGATATGTCGACAACACAGCTATAGGCAAGGTCTAGTATGGCTTCTATTCCATCCAACTTGAATGTATTTTCTCAATTTGATGCCCTGTTCTTTTCCAACTCAATGCTGTCATGCTCGATTTCTTTTAGATTTAACAAGTTTTGGGTGATTTTGACAACATAGAAACTGCCCTCATAGTGAAGCAGCTTAGCTAAAAGATTTAAAGAACAGCTATAAGTTATCATAGGCAATGTTTCTTCCAAAAAATAGTTGAGTTACTTAGTATAGGTCCTTGGCAAGTTTCCGATGGACATGGAATATGAAAAGAAATCTTATGAATTGCAAGATTTTCTTCAACCCAGTTGTAGTATGCATTTGTAACTCGCTCCAGATCTCCTCCGATCCCTACATTAATAATACAAATTTCTTGATTGCATTCGCTGTTAATGTTTAGATGACTTGTTACATTTTTCCATATTGAGCTTTTTGTGTTTATGGATAATTTCTTATTTGTCTTATCTTTTAAATAGAGGACTTCTTTTGAAACTAATTTACCATATATTAAACATATTAAACAGTTAAAAATATACAAAATGGAGCTTCCAATGCTCACTGCAAGAAGGACGCTGAACCAAACTAACCTTAGGCGTTTCTTTTGTGGACATTTTAATTCTGAAAACAAAAGCCAGATAGGGTTTTTGTTGGGGGAAATTAATGCTAATAAATGTTTGTTGGAATTTGAAAATTTCATCAAGTTTGAAGTTGTTTTAAACTGTTTACTTTAATTTTATTACGGAATTTTTGGTAAAATTACGATGAATGCAATATTTCTATCCTCTGCTAGTTAGTCTTGTGCTCGACTATGTTTTTGATCTATTGGGTAGTCAATGGTACACATTTTGGTACGTCATGAGTTTAATTTTAAGGAATTATCTGTCGGATACATATTACAGGCTTCAATGCTAATGATACAAGGACTACCTATTGTTTGGGAGTTGAGCATGTGGCTCCAGTGAACAATTTGTGTTCTTCATGCAGTTATGTTTGGGGCAGTGATCCTTAATGGTGTTGTTTGAATGAAAGATTCTTTAAGTAATGTCTTTGAACATGGCAAATTCTTTGTGATACAAAGCTGCTTTTGTTCTGTACAGCCTTGCAAGCCATAGTTGTAAGTACACGACAAAATGTTTGTTGTATTTAGGGTGTTTATGAGAAAGCATGGCTTTATGATCTGTATGACGATGGACATGCGACTTTGCAGAATTTGGTTTGCATATCACATTGATGTGAAATCTCAGCAGATAATATTATTGGCATGATTTTACAAATGCCATAAAATGTAGAGGAATGCACATCACCTTCCCAGTTTGATGGTGTGTATGTTTGTAAACATTAGATAAGGGCATGCCTATGGGAGTATGTCATGGATATTGTCACGACGCTAGAGGGGGTTATAGATGATAAAATCTAAATCTACTTTCAGGGTGTGGAACCATTAAAGGACAAGCGAGTTGTTGTTCAGAAGGGTATATAGGTTACATATTGCATGATGGGAATATTTATGTCATGGAAGGTATCCATCAGGAGCAGCTGCGGCTTATAAGTTTATAAGTTTTAAGTTTATAAGTTATATTTCATTGAGTGCTTTGATCATAAAAGAATCATAGGTAATTAATTCAATGTTAGTGCTTGTTGAATGGGAAAAACTTGAGTTGTTATTTTTTTTTTTTTTTTACAACACACCTATCTCAATCAGCTCAAATAATTTTAATTCCAAACACCATTAGCCATTGAGGCTACTATTTCTTGTTCATGATGCTGGAAAGATTTATGGATGTTCTCTATCACAAATTGAATTTTATTATCTTATCTCATCATTTAGCAAGTTTAGATGTTATTGGTTGATGACACACACATGACACAGTGGGCAACAAATTATGCTTTGCAACCAAATTGATATTTGTGCATCCAAAGAGATAGTTGTGTGCTACAATCTTTTTGACAAGATTCAACAAGAGAAGAAATTCTAGGCGCTAAGAAAGTGTATTTTATCTTTGTGCTAAAATATGGGATAGTCTTAAGTAAAACAATAAATTCTTGAAGATAGTTTTTCTCTTTTTTTCAAGTAGCAGACATGGATTTTTACTACATGTGCATGTATGTCTGTAGTTCTTATCCCTTGACTATCCCGAGCTTGCCTTTTATGCAATTGTCAAGATTCCTGGTTTTTTCTTGAAAGCTAAAACTCTATGGACATAGGAGATTCAAATGATGTTTTGTGCTTAAGGTTGCCTTAAGTGATCTCTTGTAAGATATTGGTAGATTCGAGTGCTCTTTCCTTATGTTTAATATTTATAAGTGAATAACTTAGAAGAGTTGCAGAAGCATTACATGTAAGGGAATTGTTGGAGTCTTCATTAAAAGATAATTTTTCTCATTGGATTATTTGTTGAAATGATTTCTTTTGATTCCTCATGAAACTATATGTGAGGCATGACATGACATTGTTTGGTTTTAATGTCATACACATTGTGGAATGACCAAACAGAGAAAGAAATAAGCAAATCTGAAATATTTGCTTTCAAAGGTAAACCTATCTTCTGTTTTTGGCTAGAGTGGGCTTCTAGAATTCTCAGTCTATTCTCGATGAAATTGGTGCAATTTATTGAAGGTTTATTATGTCATTATTGAGAAAAGCATCTTGTTTGCTTCTGGTAGACTAGTGCATTCATTCAATGATTTTTCCCAACTTTGGTTAGAACTTTGTTTATTTTATTTTGAGGAATCGCGCATAGCTTTCCATGGATTCAATTAATCAATGGGTGAATCTTTCTGCAGATAGATGAATCTTTTTACAATTAGTTATACCTCCACATCTATATTTTATTCTGCTATTGCGCTCAGCGTTTGATAATCCATTTACATCAATGGGGTACACTCATTTCATTGTCTGTTAATT
Source organism: Pinus taeda (assembly GCA_000404065.3). NCBI lineage: Eukaryota > Viridiplantae > Streptophyta > Pinopsida > Pinales > Pinaceae > Pinus > Pinus taeda. The sequence goes on along the minus strand of APFE031726888.1, from coordinate 1,662 downwards.
CTGCGGGTTAGTACCGCTTTGCTTTTTCAGATTTTGGACACCGGAGGTGCGACTGATCAAGCTATATACGAAGCTATATAACAAGTCTGTAAATTTGTAAGTGTATATCGCAAGATTGCACGTGTCTGAATGTTTCAAATCAATATGAGGTTGATCAGTACGGACAGATTTCTCGACAAATTTAAAATTTTCTATCTTAGGCAGGAAATTTTACGCCTAATTGTATTGTAAGTTAAAGGATTTGCAATGGTGTTGCCTTCGCAGGTGCGCTTGCAGGCAGACCATATAATTAATAAAATGATTATTCTTTGTGTGTTGGGGAGGAATAACCTTTCCCGTCATCCGATCCGGTTTTGGGTCGGGTGGCAGTGTCTCTTCTTTATGGTGTGGAATATTTTTTGCTTGATTCATAATTTTATGTCATATATATCATTACTTCACCATATATCATATTACTGAACTAAACATCAATACAACTTTTTACTGTCGTATTCTTTCTTTTTAACCATGACAGGAAAATAGTAACTGAATAAAAGGAAAATGTCATCTTTTTTGTGTTACTTTCCATAGGATTGATAGTAATCTTGTAATAGGAAAAGATTCTTTAGTCACGAGACTCGAAGCACTTCTTCGACTTTTGGTGGATATTGAACCACATCTCCGTGATTAATAGAATCTAGACCATTAGTGCTCCTTATCTTGCATTCAATGATCATTTGAAAGATGAATTAGTGGAGGGATTGGATCATCTAGTGACTCACATCACATTGCAATTTTTCTTTAATTAGCTATCCAATCTGGTATCTAAGGACAAATATATTCTTCGCATTAAGCTTCACCAATCAGTATAACTTAAAGTCTGGTGCATTCATTAGTTCCTCATTGCTTTCTCATGCAGATTCTTTGGTTCTTTTATGCACATTAATATCTTATTATATGGTATGACATAATTAAGATATACTTTTATGATTCACTAATTCATTGGAAAAGTATGTAATCCTATAATCTTGATATGGTATACTGGCATGCTGGTGTAACCACTCACCACTGGTTCACTTTAAAAACACAGTTTAAATAGCACTTACCTTTAGTGATCATTTTTCACCTGCATCTCGGGTTCAGTCTGATCTAAAAACACAGAAACAACATTCTGCGAATGTTGATCATATTATTCACTATTTATTTGTTCGATTACTACCCTTTACCAATAGCAGTTGCTTGGCATTTCTCTCGTCCATTATTGCAAAACACAGCTTTCTCAATATAATCTTCTAATAAATTTAATTTTGCATTTACCATTCAAATTACAGGTATCTGCTCATTTACTACTAATATCATTTGTATATTGAACATCATCAAGCTATATGATGGTATGGTTAATGCATTAGATGCATGTGGAGATGTGATGATTCACAGGACTCCACAAATGGGCCCAGAGGGCCGGTTTATTTGATGATCTCGTGCGAGCCCATACGCACGAGGGAGAATAAGTAACACCATATGGGCTGGGGACAAAACTCAATCAACACTACATATGCCAGTAGTTCCTTTGTCTTGTGTATAGCTCTTGATGGATAGCTCTTGAAGAGCTATGGGACCATCTTGAGAAGGCCGAGTGCCTGATGATTCCAGGCTTGGTGCCTGATGTTCCAGGCTAGGTGC
>APFE031726882.1:33786-53983 GCA_000404065.3 Pinus taeda | reverse complement strand
TGATAGCAATCTGATTCTCTAACACCTGTCCCTGCTGAACTGAACATGCACTGACATGCAACTGAGTTAACTGATGTATTCATTAGTTTTATTATGAGTTAATAACTTGTGAATTAATTAATAACTAATGCACCCAACTCATCTCTAGTCTATTCGCCAGTTAGACTAAATACAACCAGTTTAACAAAGCTAAACTGAACACAACTCCATCAACTGCACCTCCAGTCCACTAAACTCAACTCACTTGAGTTCTAACTGAAGTCATGCATGCAAATATTCAAATAACCCATAAGAACCACTTATTTCCTTCATGCAATTGCATGTGCCACATCCGTAGCTCGAACTGAAGTGCTCCAAGAGAATAAGATTAAGTTTATAGTCCAAATATTATTGTGAGATAATAATATTTGACTTTTCTATTTTTGACAGCCAGTCTAAAAATAGACTTGATCACTCACACTGTTTTCACTCACACTTTCATCAAAAATAGAAGTCCATCTATTTTCCCAACTTGATCAATCATCCATAAATAGCAACCTGCAATCCATAGACATGATCCATATGTCTAAAAATAGACATAGTCTAAAAATAGACTTGCGCCAAAAATAGCCTACGGGCCCACTTAGTGAAGGCGACTCTTTTCACTAAGCTCCATCATCTTGCTGCAATCTCAATAGGTATACCCTAAAAGAAAAATCAAAGGGTAAAAGAATAAAAATGGTAAAAAAAAATGAAAGAAAATGAACCCCAACAAAATAAAGACCAGGAAAGTGTGCAAGTCTAAATTCCATTACTTTCTCACTTTGTGTAATAAACAATTGTTGCAGCTTGTCATTTGTGCCACAATTCATGAATAGTCAAACAATTTAAACTTGGCTAGTTGATATTTCAATTTCATCTTGTAGAAATAGAGAATAAATATCTGACCAAACATTTTAATCTTGGCAGATAAGTACATAGGTAGAGTGAATAAGAAGTTGAACAGTTTAATCTAAGCCGTTGGATGTAATAAGTGTAGATTTAGATAGGCTTTGCCATGTAAAAGAGAAGAAAAATTTTGATAAGGGTTTGCCAGTCTAGGTGCACCCAAATAAAGAAGTAAAAATGCTAGGATAAAGTAGGTAGGGTAGGTAGATGTTGGTTGCAGAATCATATATGATGGATGATGACTCTAAATGTGTTAATCTCTTACTTTCATCACAAGGTCAAGGCATACATTATATTGAAAACATCTCAAGCAAAGCAAAGTCAGAATAATTAACTTCCCCACTCATTTTCCCCAAATTTTCACTAATTTCCCCTAAAGCACTAAGGTATTTACTAAATTAGAGGGGCTCAGAGCATTTTTATGACTTTTGGAGGGACCGGACCCTTGGCCTAATAATCTATAAAGACTAAGTACTTAAAACCATTCACAAATCATTCATTCCTCTCCATAAGTCTTTTCCTAAGTAAAATCCTATTTTACTGAGGAAAATTACAAAATTTTCCATAAAAACCCTTTTCACTTTAAGCCTAAGTTTGAATACACACATCAAATGTTTTATACTTAGTGCTTTCATTTCATAATGTCATATTAACTATTAACTTGTATTTATTTATAAATCCCTTATAAAATTGAACCATTCCTGTAGTATTGTAACTATATAATAAATCCCGAAATACTATATATTCCGCACCGGGTTAATTATAACCATGTCATGTTTTAATACGGGATTAATTAGTTAAACAGTAACTAATTAATAGCCCTTAATCCCCCACCACATTAATAAAGGATTAATTAACCCTCACAGTTAATTAACAACCTCCCCGTCCAATCCCGTCAACCCCGATATAGTTAATTAATCGTTAATGTATCGGGCCCGCCTCCATTATAACCCCGTCATTTCATATCCCCCGACAACCATATGATCAGGTCCTCAAGATCTGACAGCCTTTATGCATATCGCGCAGCCCTTTGTGACCGCATGTTAGCATGCGATCATAAAGCAGTTTCCTGAACAATACCTCGCCACATGTCAAAAGATCTATGGAATCGCTGGCTCAAGGTCTATTATTGCTTGTCCCCATAAGCAGTGCGATATCAAGACCGCTTACCACCTCCTCATAATATGACAAAACGTCATGTCGTATGTCATTAACGTCACCTGTCCAAAACCAAAAACCCGCAAATATTTTGACTTTTGCCAATAAAAAAACAAAATCATTTTCATTGTTTTATTCGGTAAACTTGTGTGCCCATACAATAGAACGTCAAGGTCTGCCAGTCGATTTTTCAGTCGCCAACCTATTCCCAAACCTTGCAGTTGACACCGCCCATAACCCTCCAGCCGCACTAGTACCTACATTTCATTGTTCATCCCCCAAAAAGAGGTATTTATAAATTTCCCAACAAAAACCCTGCAAATACTGGTTTTCTACTGAAAATTGACGAAAAAGGACCAAATTTATAATAATTAAGGCATTATTTTCATCATTTAAGTCCCCCATAGCCTCTGTGTTCCCCATTTCACAAAGAAAACCACAGTTTCCTTTTGAATCCACAAGAACCAGAAATGGAAACCCCGGTGGCTTTGAATGTTGCACCCATTAATGCCCCTCATCAAGATTTAGACCATCTGCCCTTGGCAGATAAGGACTTCCAAATAAAATACCTTTCCTCTGATAAAAATCACCTCGAAGTCATTTTCTTAAGTAGAGATAACTACCTGAATGGCTCTAATTTCCTAGGGCTATGGGAATCCAATCTTCCCATATACTTTCTCCCCTTAGTCCATGTTTTCCCTCATATAATTCATCAATGCCATGCCAATTACAATCCTAACCGCAGAGCAGTTATGTCTCCTAGCCAAACTATCCTCTTCCCAATAACTGCTGAATCAATCAATGAGGTGTTGCAATTTCACCCCAGTCAAGCTCTCACTCCCATTTCCATTGGGGATTTACTTGAGAAAGCAACTAAATTATCTCAATCAGAACTTAATCGCCTCTGTCAGGCTTTCATATTACAGAAACGTCAACCTAAGGGCCCACCTCCTTATATGCAAAATTTCTTCATAGATATGGGAAGACTCTTAGTTGATATGATATATTTAGTTATGGGATTCAACACTAGTGAGTTTTTTGATGAGCTAACCCTAGTGTTGTTTTCAATCTTTACTCCTAGACAACCCCCTACTATTAAGAATGATTATTCCTCCTTTACTGCTAATAAAATTCATGACCAGTTCATGAGACTGGAGAATGAAGGAGTTTTCAAATATACCACCTTCATATATCCTCTCATGCTTTATCATCAATCAGAAAATTTCCCTTTCCCTGTCATGAAACTTGATACAAAGGGCAATCCTAGGTCTATTATCTTTTGGACTTCCATCTTCCATAAATCCTTTGATTCCCCTTACTCCTATAATGAGTTCATTGATTAGTTTGTTCATCGAGTAACCACCTTATTGATAGGGATTTCCCCTCCCAGGATCAGTGGTGACATTAAAAGGATCCTTCAGCTTTCCAAGCAGTACAGAATATGTGACTAGTATTTATACCAGAATTATACATAAATCAGGATATATGGGTGTGAGCTTTTCCCTTTCAAGCTACCCAAATAAACTCCAATGAGACTATTTGCATTGGAATATTTTAGACAAATGATAAATTCGGACTTGGTTCATTTTCACAAAGCCAAAAATAAAGCACAACTCAGAATAAAGAATCAATTAGGCCCTTTCGTCTACAACAATAGGGAAGCATGGAGAGAATCAGAGAGAATTTCAGAAGGTCACCTTAAATTACACAAAAGTTTTGGTTGGGTTCCATATGACCCTCATAGGTTTATCTGTGATAGAATAATGAAGAATAGACTGTCACCATATATAAACCATAGAATCCCAGAGATTGAACAATTTGCCAACATGGATGAATGGAGGGAAGGGACCTTAGTAGAAACTGATAGTGACCAGGTCAACATAGAAAATGTAATGAAAGATCTTGAAAAGACTCTTGACCTAGATTCTTTTGGACATGTGCAGTTTGAAACTTCTTAGAAGTTAGAACCAGGGAGAAGTGCCTCAACAACTGGGAACTCTCAAAGGCACTCACATCAGACTGATACACCACTTACAGGGACTTCCAAAGGTAAAGAAATAGAGACAAGCACTCAGGCTACATAACAATCAACAATATATAAACAGCCTGAAACTTCTAAGGAATAGGCCCACATGTACACTCCTCCAACTCAAGTCAATGTGGGAGAACCCCCAATCTTGTAGACTCCTCTGAATGAGGAAAAGAACAAAAAGAGAGACAAGGAAGTAGCTACCCCTGCCAGTGGACCCTCAGAACAGCCTGGTGCTAAAAGACATAGGCTAAATCCTCTTTCAGAAGAGGAATTTTTTGAAGAGACTACTAGTAGTCAAAGAAAAGAAGGAGCAGATAGTCATCAAACTTTCCCAGTAGGTGGGACATCTACAAGCTCATAGAGACAGGAGCTGGAGAGACAACAAACTGCAAAGGTATCATCTTTTAGACCACCAGGAAAAGACAATCCAGATATCAAAAAGAAGTTTAAAGAAATAAAAGCCAGAAATGAGCCATTAAGGATCCAGGTCTACAATCAGTATTTGAAAATGGCTCCCACTAATCAAAACAGGTTGATGTCAGCCTATGACATCAAAGAAGGTAAAATGATAATGAGTTATTTCAAACCTAAAATGCAACAGCCTCAATTAGCAACAAATTACCTCAAAACCAATTTTGAGGTCATGGAAAAGGACATTCATCCCTTGGACCAATTTGAGTTACACAAATAGACAGGGGAGATGGTCTACTCTACATTGATTGGTAAGGCCATGATGACCCAAAGAATAGAGAATTATTTGAATAATACAACTGCCTAATTATAGCTGGAGAAAGCCTCCTCACAAGCTAAAGACAATAGAATAAAATCTTTAGAAGAATTAATCATTGGGTTGGGTCATGATCCGAAAGATGTGAAGGCTATAGAAGCCTTAATTAAAAAGAAAGATGAAGACATAGTTATCTTAAGAAAGCAGTTAAAGTTGCCTCCTTCAAGGCATCCATAGATTGTTGAGGTCATACAACAAAGATCTGAAGAAGAGATGATGGACTTAGTCCTAAAACTTAATGAACAGCTGAAGGAGACTGAACAAGAACTAGAAAAATCATTGAAGGACGAGCAAGGAGAGTCAACCTCTCAGCCTCCCAATGTAATATCAGTGGTTTCCACTGCAATCACTTCAACCCCTGGAACAGCTCTGGCACCGAACATTCTAGTGGTCACAGCAGAAGCAATAGCAGGAACAACACCAACAAAGGCTACAGGTCTGAGTACAGAGGAATTAATAAAATCAATGGAAGAGATGAAGCTTCAAGTTTCAGAGTTGCAAAAGGTATAAGAAAAATATGTTACCTTAGAGCAAAAATATGACCTTTCAAAGATAAATTTTGTAGAAAATGTGAGGGAAATTAAAGGATTAGAAAAAAAGGTGAAATCATTAGAAAAATACCTCACATTTGACAAGCCCTTGGCAGACATTAAGAAGATTCTTTGGACTAACATCACTCAGTCAATAAACGATTTTTGGCCATCAATACAAATAATTTTTGAGCAGATTGATTTGGTAAAGACAACCTTAGAAGAAATTTAGAGGACAAAAGTAGAATTAGGAAGGATGCCTGAGGAAGCCATTAGGCTCATAAATTTTTTGAATAGCAAGAATAAGTATCAGCTTGAAGAACTGGGCATTGAAGATAGAACAAGGACTATTCTAGAAGTCAAGAAGGTATTAACTAAAAGGTCTTTGATGCAAAATTTGGAAAGAAGATGCCAACACATGCAGGAGGAAATTAATGCTTTTATGGAGAAATTTGGTGTATTGCAGAACAAAGGGCTACCTAGCCCTTTAGTTATAAATGATAAATTGATGAGGCACATAGATTATGTTGACAAACTGGATCAATATGCAAATTACCCGGCAAGTTCATCAACTAGCACATCAGCACCAAAGGCACTACCTATGGGTAGAGTTCTCTATGACAATCTAGAAAACCTCTTCTATGTTGAACATGAGTTAAAGAATTTGTTTCCATTTCAGCCTACCTTTTTCAAGTATACCGAGATTGATGAAATCCTCAGGAAACTTCAAAGGACTAGATTACCACAGCAAAAATGGTGGGAAGAAATGTTAGAAATTTTGTAATTTGTCCTAGGTAAAAAGTAAATTTTGGTTATTTACTACAGTCAATGATGGTAAAAAGGATAAACAGATATCAAACAGGTAAAGAGTATCAGAGCAGGTAAAGTGTATTAGTGAGAAAGTAAAAATCAGAACACCCAACACTAATTTATGAAGAAGACAACAAGATGCCAAATCATAAGGCCTGACTCCAGCAAACTCCCAAGAATAGGGACAACAAACCATCAGTTTGCCTCTATCTGCTATCTACGAGACCATCTGTCTCTATTTTTATGTAACATATAGTTAGTCATCCAGAATATATCTCACTTTGTTATGAGATATTTTATTGTAAAGTGTTTGTATAAATACTCCCTCATTCGGAGTATTGAGGGTGGATTCTTAGACATTGTTGTAAAACTAATTATTTTGGAATAAAGTGTTGTTCGACCAAATTTTGCATGGCTGACTGGATGTATAATTGGTAAAAAGGACTTTTCACAAGATTCAAGTGCAATACATTGGACAAATAATCATTTTATAACTCATGTGTTATTGTTTTCCTGTTTAGATATTTCAATTATGTTCCATATCTGAATATTAAAATGAAAAAGCTTAATTCAGAAAGTGCTTTAGTGCAATCTGTTTTCAATCATTTTTATTCTTAATATTTTCCTTTGAACTATGATAAGTAAGGAAATCTTAATTTCTCCTACTTCTTAGTTTATCATTTAAGTCATTTACTAAGAAATCCTTAATAGCTTTTTACTGGTGATCATCCAATTTCCCTCTTCTCAAGACATGTGGAAGGATACTTAATTGCCCTTCTTCACTTTTGAGCCCATCTCACCCTTTTAAATCATCATTTGTTCCCTGTTTAGCTATATTGCCCCGTGAAGCCATCCTTTGCAAAGAAACCAAATCCAGTTGAGCCATCTTCCTTTGACCCCATTAGCCCAATGGCCTGAAGTACTCAGTGATACCCCTTGCTATTGAATTCCACCAACAAACTCAATCAAAATCCCAAATATCTAATAACTAGCCTAAAACCTTACAAAACAAAGCTATATCTTAAAGAGAGAGTCCTCTCTAGGTACAGATTGGCTAGATTCTACACCCAAAAGTTGGTTTGTAGTTACCTCAGACCCCTTTCCTCCTTTTACAACTTCTAGGAAAATCTGAGTGATAACACACGCTATCGAGTCTATTGCGGTAGATAAAGCCTCTAAAGGTAAGAAAAGGGGTAAAGGCAAAGCTAAATCTGATACCCCAAAATAAGATCCTCCCAAGTCATCTGTTGATGATGCCTCTAAACAAAAGCTGAAATATCCTTGTATCATTTGTGAGGAAGACCATTATACCAAGGATTGTCCCCGGCGTGCTGAAGTTAGTCATTTATTGAAAGGGACTCTGGTTGTTTTACAAGTGACATTTCCATCTTAGTAGACTCAGCTGGTAGACCAACCACAATCCTCTAACTCCTTTGGTTATCAAGTTTTCATTATGCAAGGTTCATTGGCCATCTCTATCACTACTCGATTGAAATATTATCAATCCCCTCAAAAGCAGACAATGGAGAAAGGAGCCACTGATATACCTTCTACTTCCAATCCACCTAGTTTTGGTCCACTCCATATTGAGCGACCTAATAATGAATCCATTCTCCAACCACCTCCCAAAAGTGTGCTTCGGAAACCATCCTATAATCTGAACACTAGATATACACATCATTACAGTATAGTTGAAGATCTAGCTCAAGCGCCTTTGGCGATGTCTTCTTTGGAAGTTCTCCAAACATTTCCAATGTGGCAGAAATAATTGTAGTCTACTATAGGAGCTATTGATGTTGTTGATTCTAGTTTGATTACTTTCAATCTTGAATACCATGTTCGTCTTCTATCTCATCAGATTTCTTTTCTTATTCAAGTTATTATAAAAGGAAAGATGGTCCATCAGACTATCATTGATGAAGGTGCTTCCACCTGCATCTTTTTTTTTCATGTTGGAAATCCATTGGCTCTACACCCCTTAACTAGTCCCTGGACACCTTGGGGGCCTTTGATGGTAGAGGCTCCCATCCGTCTGGTATTCTCACAAGTTGCCTATCACTTTGGAAGGGAAGATTGTTGAGCTAGAAGTGGAAGTTGTAAACGCAAATCTCAATTATAGCCTTCTTCTTGGGCGAAGTTGGACCCATGCCATGTTTTGTGTGGTTTCCCTTTGTTCTGGGTGCTCCATTTTCCTCACGAAAGAAAAATTGTCACCGTCGACCAATTGTCTTTTTTCTCTTCTGGTGCCTCGAACGACAACATACCATATTTGGGAAATACCGAAATACCATATGAGAGTGTGGGGGTAGGTATTTTTAAAGATTCTACTTTAACGGGAACTATTTCTCTCCCAACTCCGAATTTCACCTCAATCAATATGATCTTTGTCTCCATAGATCCATGGATTATTACTTCTCTGGATCAGATTGATTCATTTGGTGCTTCCATGCTACTCAGTCCATTAGAACAAGCTTATCAAGAAATTGTCTCGGCTTCAATGGATGCTTCAAAAATTCATACTATTGTTAGTATGAACCTAGATACTTATGCACAATCAACTTGGCTTGGTTCTTGGGATTCTCTGGGTCCTTTCAATGAGACATTCCCCATAGAATAAATTATTGTCCAGGTTATGTCTCTTGACGAAACTCCTTGGAACGATATTCATCGCCGCTCTTCATTTCTTCCAGGCATAAGTGTGATTCCTTCATGTCTTGAAGCTTTCTTTTCTCATAACCTGACACATCCACTTCAAACACCTGTTTTGGTGCATAAAGTCTTGTCTGAAGGTCATATGGGAAATATTCCTACAATGTTTCCTGCTGACATTTTAATTCCACCTGAAATTGTCAAAATATTTCAACTTGGGGCACCTTTTCCTCATCATGAGATTAAGTTTTTCTTGCCTCCTTTCATGAGATTTTTTCACCAAGTCTCTACCATTTTCCCATTATCACAATCGGGTTTTCATCCTATGACTCGTAACCCTCACTCGCCTGAGGGGCATGGGGGCATATCCCTTTATGAGTTTTACTCCATTATTTGGCCGAGTCAATGCTTACACATGATGCTAATGATGTGTAGGTTTTAGCCCCATACAGAAATTACCTGTATACGAATTCTAAAACACAAAAAATAAACAATGCAAGAGAATAACACATAAAACACACATACACAGATATTTTCACCTGGATCCCAAAACCGAGACTACCATATTGATTTTTCATTGTGTTCCTTTCAATGTTACAATACATATTTCTACATGCCGAAGCATCCAATACCATGGACCGAAAACCATCGCGTCCAAAACCATGTGTGAAAACCATAGGTAGGTTCGCCCAACCTAATATAGGGTCCAAAAAAAAAATTCCCTGCGCTGTTGCCCTGAACCCCGTAGAGTGGGGCTACCCACCCCCCTCAAAAACCCCTTGACCCCCCCACTACGTGATGAAGGGGGGGCTATCCCCCCCCCCCCTTATAACCCCCGGTTAACTATGTGGGCTAGTCATGGAAAGAATATAACACAACCCAACATTATCCAACTTGTTTTTTTCTTTCCACATGAGAGATTAGTCATTTATCTAGCCCTGTAACACCCATTGTTTCTCTACACCAAGAGAACTTCTCAGAGCGCACAGATTTTGTCAATGCATCTACATTATTCTTCAAAGTTTCCACCTTTACCAGTAACAACTTTTTTTCTTCTATCATATCCCTCACAAAGTGATATTGAACATTAATGTGCTTTGTCTTTCAACGATAAGTAGGGTTCTTTGCTAAGAAAATTGCAATTTGGCTGTCACAGTATATCCTTATAACTCCCTGTACTAACCCCATACTTGAACACAATCTCTGCAACCAAACTGCTTCCTTGCTTGCATCGGTCGCTGCCATGTATTTTGTCTCTGTAGTTGATAGTGCCATTACAAATTGTTTCTTACTCATCCAACTGACTACACCTCCAAATAGGTTAAACACATACCCACTTGTATATCTTCTCTAATCCAGATCCCCATCCCAGTCTGCATCAACAAATCCATGAATATCCAACACTCTATCCAATCCTAGTCTTCCTTGGTAGCACAAGCCATAATCAGTAATGCCACACAAATAACTGAAAACCTGCTTCACTGTTGTCCAATGCTCCTTCCCTGGTTTTGACATAAACCTGCTCAATACTCCCACTGCATGTGCAATGTTTGGTCTAGTACAGACCATAGCATACATCAAGCTTCTGACTACATTTGCATATGGAACACGAGACATTTCCTCTTCCTCTTCTTATGCCTTGGGACACTATTCAATAGATAAATTTACACCTACAGGAATAGGGACCTTCACCGGTTTACTATCCTGCATATTAAACATTTGCAATATTGTCTCGACATACTTCCTTTGGTTTAACTAGAGCTTCCTCTTTGCCTTATCTCTTTTAATTTCCATGCCCAAAATATAGTTTGCAACACCAAGATCTTTCATCTCGAATTTGGAGGACAATTGGGTCTTCTAATCCTAGATATTTTCTTTATCATTTCCAACTAGCAACATATCATCCACATACAAGACCATATAAATAACATGTTCACCAATTAATTTAAAATACACACAGTGATCTGCATTGCTTCTGGTGAAGCCAAGTCCCTATATAAATGTATCAAATTGCTGATACCACATCCTTGGTGATTGTTTTAGCCCATATAGAGACTTATTTAACTTGCATACCAGTTCTTTCTTACCCTTTACCACAAATCCTTCAGGTTGATTCATGTAGATCTCCTCTTCTAGATCCTCATGAAGAAATGTTGTCTTCACATCCATCTATTCTACCTCAAAATCAAAAGCAGCAGCAACAGATAAAATTAATCTAATAGAAGCTACCTTGACAACAGGAGAAAAAATATCACCAAAATCAATTCCCGACACCTGGGAATAACCTTTTGCTACTGATCAAGATTTGTATTTCTCCACATTTCCTTCTGCATTTGTCTTCTTCTTGAACACCTATTTGCTACCAATGGGTTTCCTTCCAGCTGGCAACTCCACCAGACCCCAAGCCTCACTTTTGTGCAAAGATGTCGTTTCATCAACCATGGCCTCTTTCCAATTTTTCCATCCTTTGAATCTATTGCTTCCTTCATAGTTATGAGATCATCATAAGTAACAGGTAAACCAAAATTTGAACAGAAAACAGATGGACTATACCTTTTCGGTTGTCGTCTTTCTCGAACTGATCTTCTCACACCCAGAGTTTGTGGCTCTTCATCTTCTGATTCCTCCTCTGCTGTAGAGTCTGATTCTTCCTCCTTAAGCTCAAACTCTATCTTCTCAGGTTCCTTTGGTTGGACTTCATGCTTAATAACATCTTTCACCTCTCTAAACAACACATCTTGGTTGTACACAACCTTCCTTGTCACTGGGTTCCAAAGCTTATAACCCTTTAAACCATCCTTATACCTAATAAATATGTACTTTTCAGATTTACTGTCCAACTTGGTTCTTTTCTCCTTTGGAACATGTACATATGCATCACATCCAAATACCCTCAGATTTGAAAGAGAGGGTTTCTTACCAGTCCATACCTCTTGTGGAGTCTTATCCTCCAATGCTGATGAAGGTGATATGTTGACTAGGTAACATGCCGTCTCCACCACCTCTACCCAGAATTCCTATCCTAACTCGGCACCACTAAGCATGCTTCTTTCCCTTTCCATAAACGTCTTGTTCATTTTTTCTGCAACTCCATTTTGCTCAGGTGTGTATGGAGTAGTCTTCTGTCATGCTATACCAAACTTCTTACATAATTCTTCAAATTCCTTACTGCAAAACTCTCCACTGTTATTTATCCTCAACACCTTTATCTTCTTCTCTGTCTGGTTTTCCACCAGAGCTTTAAATTCTTTAAACTTGTCAAAGACTTCAAATTTCTTCTTAAGGAAATATATCCATGTATTCCTTGAGAAGTCATCTATAAATGATACATAGTACACAGACTTACCCAGTGATGGAACCTTCACAAGTCCAAACACATCATTGTGCACAAGTTCTAATATCTATTTCACGTTCTTACCACCAGAGGGGAAACTCACCCGATTCTGCTTCCCATATACACAATTTTCACAGAAATCAAAATCCAGAGAGCTATTACTAATACCTTCTACCATATCTTTACCATGAACTATTCGAAGACCCTTCTCTCCAATATGTCCAAGCCTTTGATGCCATAACATGGTCTTCTCTCCAGATACCATTAGATTTTCTGCTCCACTTTTAAGAACCACATAATTATTGCACCCATCAACAACAGTTCTACCTTGCAGCTTGTACAAATTTCCAATCCGAACTCCTCACATCAATACCAGTGCTCCCCGAACCATGTTGCAGATATCCTTGTCGAACACTATTTTTACACATGCATCATCCAGCTTGCTTATGGAAATCAAATTTCTGGCCAATGCAGGAATATGCAGAACACCTGGAAATATTCTAACCCTTCCACCTTGCAACTTCAACTTTACTTTTCTGTGACCAATGATTCTAGCCTTCCTGTCATCGCCTAAGAATACATCACCACCATCATATTTCTCATACTTGTAGAACCACTCTCTGTGGGGAGTGAAGTGAAAGGATGCACTTGGGTCAATCAACCATGCCTCATGATCTACATGTGTACTTGAAGAAGCCAAGTACACATCCCCACCTTCATCTGAGGTGGTTTTCGCCTCTGCAGAAGAAGCATCATCAGATCCATTTCCTTTGTCAAGGGCTTTAGATTTAAAGTCCCTTTTGTAGTGCCCTTCCTTTCCGCATTTCCAGCACACCACCTTACAGGTTTTCCTGGAGATTTAGATCTCCCACTTGATGACTTATTTTTGTTTTTGTTCTGGGACCCTCCTTGTACAATTAAGGCATCACCATTCTGGCTCTCCATATTTTTTCTTTTCATCTCCTCTGTCAGCAAGGATGAGACTATTTCATCAAACTATAAGGTAGTTGCATTGCTACCTATTGCAATAACTAGACTATCCCACAAATCTGGTAGAGAACACAACAAACTGATGCACTTATCTTCATCTAAAATTTTAATATCAACAAATAATAACTAACTTTTTACGTAGGAACATTTTATTCACCAGAGACTTAGATTGGTACAAAGTCCATAACTTGTCCCAAAAAGCCTTAGTCGTAGTTTCCACTGATACATTGACACACAATCGTATTGTCCTCTTTGCCTTCCAATCCAACTTCTTCCATTCTTCAACGAACACTCCTATTGGTTTAGTACTCGAATCTATCATGATTCACTGATCCTTATCCACCAACAGATCTTCCATCTTGAGTTTCCACAACTTAAAACTTTGACCATTGAATTTCTCAATCTCTATCTTTCCACTACTCGTGATCTTCTTTCACCACCAGAATTGATCCTGCGGATCTCTCACTGAACAAGGTCTACGACAGGCTTGAGTGAAACCCCTCAGCAGCAAAGGCATCCCCTTGAAGCCAAAACAACTCTGATACCAAATGTAGGTTTTAACCCCATACATAAATTACCTTCATACAAATTCTAAAACATAGAAAATAAACATTGCGAGAGCGTAACACATAAAACACATATACACAGGGATTTTCCCCTGGATCCCAAAACCAGGACTACCAGCTTGATTTTTCATTATGTTCCTTTCAATGTTACAATACATATTTATAAATGTCGAGGCATCCAATACCATGGACAAAAAACCATCACATCGAAAACCATGGACCGAAAATCATCACATCCAAAATCATGTGCGAAAACCATGCACAAAACCATAGGTAGGTCTGCCCAACCTAATATAGGGTCCAAAAAATAATTCCCCGGGGCGCTACCTTAGACCCCATAGAGGGGGGCTACCCACCCCTCTAAAACCCCTTGGAAAAGGGGGGCTACCACCCCCCCTCTAACCCCTTGGTTAACTACGCGGGCTAGTCATGGAAAGAGTATAATACAACCCAACATGATGAAACTTTGGTTTCATTCTCTGTTGATTGATTACTTGAGTCTGACCATGGGCTCCATTTGAACTTTTTACGTGTGGTTACTTGTGTAAATAGACTTTTGTACATTAGTGTGTGAATTCATTGGTGTGTGTTTTTTATTTTTTAGTGTGATTTTTTCCTTTATCGACATGTTTTTTTGCTTACCTTGTGTTCCACTCGATTTGAAGATGTCGCGAGACCATTACATTGGTTTTGTTGATTATGCTTGTCATAGCACATGGAACTTGTCTTCCGCAACTTGGGCACTCTTTCCCCTGATTACGAGTTGGCTAATTTACAAGGTATTTACCTGGGATGGAAAACTAATAATATTACCGAATATAGTGCAGTCATTGAATTATCAGAAGAAGTTTCTCTTAGCATTAGAAATTTATTTGTTAAATTAGATTCACAACTCATTGTGTTAGAATTGAATAATCATTACTCAGTAAGAAATCCACCAATTCTGCGTATGTATCTCTGTGTTCGATTACTGGAAATAATTTTTTATTTTATCACATATCAACACATTCCACGTAACTTGAATACATTAACAGATGCATTAGAAAATTATGTTCTTGATATACATTTGCGTAATTTGTAAAACTGATCATATCATCATGACACATGAACACATAAGTAGAAAATAAAACATGCATATATATATATATATATATATATATATATATATAATATATATATATATATATATATATATATATATATATATAATATATATCGCGTCTGTCAGACTAGCATTAGTCCAACATATGCACATTTATCACAAGTTAAATCTAAGATACACTTTCACAAAAAAGTCATAAAACTTGAAAAATCCAAAAACACATTTTACTAGCATTAGTCCATTGTTCACTTGTTGGTAGAGGTATATCCGGATCCCATCTAAAATATGTGCCTATGTAGGCATAATCATCCACGATGATCAGTTGGTGACACAACCAAACAAAAATCGCAGAGGGAAATGCATCTGTTGGCCCCCTCCTCCACGAGGCATGAGTTCACTCCATCTGACTAGCCACAGATATTGGGGCACTCGTTCTAGAAAAAAAGTGAACAAGATCAAACCAAAGCCGAACTGCTTCAAGTTTCCCCACCTACCTTTGGTCAATTACCTCTTCATATTGGACAATAACCCCCCACACTAGTTGAATATTTTTGGAGTGAGGAATTATATTGCATACTAGAATTGAGATTTTGAAATCTCGTGTAAATCCTGTGACCCAGATACACAAGCTATGGTGTATAAAATCATTCTCAAGGGAATATTGTTGATTGTTTCTATCTTCGCCTTCCCACCCATTATCATTTCTACACCTGGGAAATGTCTCATGATTAGAAGATTGGTGCTCTCACCTCCAGGACGAGATTTGAGGAGTTGAACTCTTTCTTCTATTCTAGACAATCCAGTAATGAAGTAAACGTTTGTTTCTTCCGATTCCAATTCCTGGTCTCCATAATGAAGATTTCCTAATCAATATCCCACAAATGGATCAAGTATTGTAGTAGCTCATTTTGGTCTCTGAGTCTTGTGGTTCTGAAGAATTTTAGCAGACCACAGTTCCTCAAAGAATTCACACATTCTGGATCTTGGGCAGCTTGATGATATTCTTCCTCATCGCCTCTTTCCTTCCATTTGGTAACCATGATGCCAAAATCTCCTACAAAAAAACCATTAAATATTAATTAGGTGCTTTTCTATGGATTAAAAGTCAGAATTTTCACCCTAAGAGGAAGATTTTTCTTCAAAAATTCTGCCCCACAGTCATCACGTATGTTTTTATTAAACCTGTGCTATCATCGTGGGTCCAATGAGAAAACTCGCGATGATCGCCCCTGCTATTAAAAATTAAAATCATTCCCTCTAGAAAGAAAAAATTCGATGAAAATCCATGAAACCACAAAGAAATGCAAGAGAAAAGGCAGAGCTCCTACCTGCAGCTGTCGATTCGAGAAATGATGCCTTGAATCTCCCACACTGCTCTCCTGAAAAATCGATGAAAATGGGGTAAAAATGCGCTTTCAAATTTACTCCAAGTGAAATGGTAAAAATGTTTTTACTTTTAGCCTATTTATAAGTTTTAAATTCATTTTTGCCAATATTTTATTATTTTCCTCGATATCAGTGATGTGTGGTTATTTTTATGCAGCTACAAGTACTTTTTGGTGGATACAATGATTATTCTTGACTGATTCAACGAGTTTTATTTTATCTCTTTATTAGACTCGTTAAAAATAAACGAAAAAGGAACCCCCTGGAGTCATATTTAAGCTTTTTTCTGACTCTCGAAATATGAAGAGATCGTCGAGTACTTGCCTTGTTGAACTCATTAAATTAAATGAATTGACGTCATCTCAATATATATTTACCCCTTTTTTTGACTATTTACGAAAAAGGTACACCTCAGTTGACATGGTCAAGTGGTTCTCTCGAATATTGTTTTCTACCTTTCCGGGTTTGAGGGAAAAATTACGAAAAAGGACATGATGGAGTTTTCTTTTTCGTTTTTTTTCAAACTCTCTAAACATGAAAAAGACACTAAGTTATTCTTCCGTCGGACTTGTTAAAAATTTGCGACGAAAGAATCATCATCATGATGAGAACGAGTTTCTCCTTCCTAGGACTTGTAAAACTTAAGGGGATGGATTCATTCGAAGAATGAACTTATATAACAAGCATATGTTATCCCCTTCAAGATTGTGATTAAAAATAATTGGGGTACTCACTAGAAATAGTGGAGAAAAATGAAAGTGAAACATCGCTTGTATAGGTAGAATTTCGCTCTTGAACATGACACTCATATGCTTCTTGTGTTGGGTCTAGGATATTTTCACTCAGTCACTTGTCTTTTTGGGTTTGGGTGATTCATTTTTCCTCTCATCTGAATATTCTACTTCATCATCATGACCCTTAGTACTATGTTGAATTAAATTTTGCCATACTCCAAAGTTGTGTCGCGGATATGTTCAAGAGAAGTCCTACCTACAATTTGTTACCTATACATTCTCTAACCCTTTACTACAGTCTTGGATCCTACTCATTTTGTTCCACTTTATTCCTCATTTTGATTCAATGATGGGGGAATCTTCATGGCCCTCCTTCAACGGGTCACTTCCTTTTGACTTGAGCTCATTATCCAGGAAGATGACTTAGAGAATCCATTTCAGTACCTTAGAGCTTGCATGCTTTAATGGAAATTTCTTCACATTTGATGATAGGTTTTCATCATTGGCCTTCGATTGGATGATTCCACAAGTGTTCGACTTCAGCTTCATTTTCACATTCACGGATTGTACTGTTGTACCTTGAGGACCATTGTCATTACTAGTGGTTTGTCTAGTGCCTATTAACGGTCCCATCGGATGGTAATCAGGTGGTTTTCTAGCATGATCGACTTCGACACATTCATTCGTGTGTTAGAATTCGTACTTCGATCGGGTCAGGATGGAGCACAAGACCTTGAGTCTTGTCTGATATGACTTAGGTTGCATGGAGTTATGTATTATTCATGAGGGTACACATGTTTCTACTATACAGATGGTTGTGACCATACCGTGGGACTTTACATTTATGATGATCCTTCTATATCGGATGGTTACGTCCATAACTTGGATCCTAGATTTACAATTGATCCTTTTTATTTGGATGGCTACATCCATACCATGGATCCTTTCACATAATCCTTACTAT
Source organism: Pinus taeda (assembly GCA_000404065.3). Classification (NCBI taxonomy): domain Eukaryota; kingdom Viridiplantae; phylum Streptophyta; class Pinopsida; order Pinales; family Pinaceae; genus Pinus; species Pinus taeda. The sequence goes on along the minus strand of APFE031726882.1, from coordinate 36,014 downwards.
TTGTATGGTTGCGTCCATGCCATGGATTCATGTTTTGATATCAAATATATATATATATATATATATGTGTGTGTGTGTGTGTGTGTGTGTGTGTATGTGTGTGTGTATACGCGTCCTTGATTTGCAGGTCTCCTAACAGTGTTTGTTCTCATCCTTACAAAATCTTGTAAAGCATCTCAGCCATCACTCCCTATTCTGCCTTCATGCTTTAGGGGGCATCTGTTACATAGTATTTTGTCACACCTACTACACTTCCCCGTGACATACCCCAAAGTGCTTGAAACATGACCATCATGTAGTGTACTCATCTAGATATGCAGCTCAGATCCTCCCTAAAAAAATGATGGAAAAATGCCTTGAGCTTCCCATGAAGGAAATGACTTTAAAACCCTACTTTTGGCATCATTGCCCCCCTAACACTGAAAAAATGTGATGGTCTCTAGTTGCACTATATTAGCCCCATGATGCCAGTGCATATTTCACTTGGATACTAGTGATAATCTATAAAAGGAAATTTTCCCAAAGAGGACAAGAAGCTTCATGATCTAGAGGCTTCTAGAAGGACGAGCTGGAGGTTCTTCGACATAGATGAGGTCGAGTTCTCTCAACTTGGCCTTTTGGTATTATCCCTATGAGCTACCTCCTTGAGATGAGGGCCTTTTCCTATCTTTGGAGAGATCCTAACTTCCTTTCCCTACCTATATATTCATCCTCTCCCATTCCAAAATGGTTTGTCTTTGGCTATTTGCAGCCTTATGCTGAGATTGTGCCTACATGCTACTCATTTGGCTTGGAAAATGAGTGCTTGGAGAGCTTGAGCTTGGACTTGGACATTCACTCAAGGAGAGCTTATTGAAATCAAGGCTTGGTTGTATGATTCCTCCTTTATTCTATTAATATATACAAATGCTCGTTGATTTTCCATAGATGTGTATGTTAATGCATCATTTATCTTAATGCTCCTTGATTTGTTAAGTAGGTTACTTTTGATTATGCTATTTGTACTTGCATGCTTTGTTGTGTCTTGATCTCCTATGCACACATTTAAACATTGTGAGTAGTATGACCGAGCCTGTGGCGCAAGTGATTCTAAGTCTTCAACAAAGGAGGATATTATGACATTAGGATGAGGTAGGCCATATTGCTCTTCTTCTACTTCGATTGTAACTTAGGAAAGTGTCTAGTCGATTGTCACATAGGTTGCTAGTCCCACTCATTGGGATAGAAGGGTCATCTTTGTTTGCGTAAAGGATTTCCTAGACAACATTCACCACTAACAAATGGTTGCCCTAGCATGCCCAGCACACGATGCCCCCATGGGTGCTCGAGTAGCCCGCCTTTGTGCAGACGTGCCCAGGGCATGAACATTCACCCTATTGTGAAAATCAATGAACATAAATTATTAGCTCATAACTGACAACAAAATACTACCATTTGTTATTTCCATGCTACATGATCAATCAATTATAAACTGAATTTTAGCACCTAAATATTAATTTAGTTAGTTTTCTAAAAATGATTATGAGACACCCTTGTGGGAACTTTGTTCATGGGAATTCATGGGTCGACATTACTTCTTTTGTGCGGGCACACCTTGCTAAGTCGGGCCGACCCACCAAGTCGTCACATGGGCGCCCCTACCGGGAAGACGCCCTAGCGTGCCCAACATGCGACACCCCCATGGGTGCCTACATACCCCACCTTCATGCGACACCCCCATGGGTGCTTGCATACTCGACCTTCATGGGAATTTTCCCTGTTGTGCAAATCAGTGAACACAAATCATTGGCCCAACAATGAAAAAAAATATTGTCATTTGTTAGTACCCTGCTCCATAATCAATCAATTATAAACCAAATTTTAACACCTAAACATTAATTTAGTTAATTTTCTAAAAAAGATTATGAGACCCCCTTGTGGAAACTCTGTTGATGGGAAATCATGGGCCAAAATTACCTCTTTTATTTGGGCATCCCTTTCCAAGTCGAGTCAACCCACCAACTCATCACATGGGTCACCCTGCCTAGTAGGCCCAGAATGTAGGTTTTAACCCCGTACATAAATTACCTGCATATGAATTCATAATCACAGGAAAAATAAAAATGTGAGAGATAACACATAAAAAACATATACACAGAGATTTCCCACTGGATCCCAAAACCGAGACTACCAGCTTGATTTTTCATTATGTTCCTTTCAATGTTACAATACATATTTATACATGCCGA
>APFE031726882.1:0-28260 GCA_000404065.3 Pinus taeda | reverse complement strand
TACCTTGGCAACAGGAGAAAAAATATCACCAAAATCAATTCCCGGCACCTGGGAATAACCTTTTGCTACCAACCGATATTTGTATTTCTCCACCTTCCCTTCTTCATTTGTCTTCTTCTTGAACACTTTCTTTACACCTGCATCATCCAACTTGCTTATAGAAATCAGATTTCTGACCAACGCAGGAATATACAGAACACCTGGAAGGGTTCTAACCCTTCCACCTTGCAACTTCAACTTTACTTTTTCGCGACCAATGATTCGAGCCTTCCTATCATCTCCTAAGAAGACATCACCACCATCGTATTTCTCATACTCGCAGAACCACTCTCTATGGGGAGTGAAGTGAAAGGATGCACCTGAGTCAATCAACCATGCCTCATGATCTACATGTGTACTTGAAGAAGCCAAGTACACATCCCCACCTTCATCTGAGGTGGTTCTCACCTCTACAGAAGGAGCATCATCAGATCCCTTTCATATCAGGAGCTTTAGATTTACACTCCCTTCTGATGTGCTCTTCGTTTCCACATTTCTAGCACACCACCTTTATAGGTTTTCCTGGAGATTTAGATCTCCCACTCGATGACTTATTTTTGTTTCTATTCTCAGACCGTCCTCGTACAGACAAGGCATCACCATTCTGGTTGTTCATATTCTTCCGTCTCATCTCCTCCGTCAGCAAGGCTGAGACTATTTCATCAAACTGCAAAGCAATTGCATTGCTACCTATTGCAATAACCAGACTATCCCATAGATCTAGTAGAGAACAAAACAAACTGATGCACTTATCTTCATCTGAAATTTTAATATCAATAGATGATAACTAACTTAGCACAATATTAAATGCATTCAGATGCTTTATCACCGAGTCTCCATCTTTCATCCTCAGGTTATACAGCTTTTTCCGCAGGAATAGTTTATTCACCAGAGACTTAGATTTGTACAAAGTCCCTAACTTGTCCCACAGAGCCTTCACTGTAACTTCCCCTGATACATTCAACAATACTGAATCTAAGACACACAATCGTATTGTGCTCTTTTCCTTCCGATCCAACTTCTTCCATTCTTCATTGGTCACTCTCGTTGGTTTAGTACCTGGATCTACCAAGATCCACTGATCTTTATCCACCAATAGATCCTCCATCTTGAGTTTCCACAACTCAAAACTCTGACCATTGAACTTCTCAATCTCTTTCTTTCTGCTGCTCACCATCTTCTTTCACCACCAGAATCGATCTCGCAGATCTCCCACTAAACAAGGTCTACCACAGGCCCGAGCGAAACCCCTCAGCAACAAAGGCGTCCCCTTGAAGCCAAAACAACTCTAATACCAAATGTAGGTTTTAACCCTATACAAAATTACCTGCATACGAATTCTAAATCACAGGAAAAATAAAAATGCGAGAGCATAACACATAAAACACATATACACAGAGATTTCCCACTGGATCCCAAAACCGGGACTACCAGCTTGATTTTTCATTATGTTCCTTTCAATGTTACAATACATATTTATACAAGTCGAAGCATCCAATACCATGGACCGAAAACCATCGAGTCCAAAACCATGGACCGAAAACCATAGGTAGGTTCGCCCAACCTAATATAGGGTCCAAAAAAAATTTTCCCTTGGCGTTGCCCCGGACCCCGTAGAAGGGGGCTACCTACCCCCCTCTAACCCCCCAATTCACTACGTAGGTTAGTCATGGAAAGAATATAACAAGGCCCAACACAAAATGTGACACCCCCATGGGCACTCAAGCACCTCGCCTCTGTGCATGTGCACCCAACGCATAATCATTCACTCTGCTATTAAAATTATTGAAGACAAATCGTTAGCTCATCAATGACAAAAAAATATTATCATTTATTATTTCCATGATGCATTATGAATCAATTATAAACCAACTTTTAACACCCAATCATTAATTTAGTCAATTTTCTAAAAATCATTATGAGGCCCCCTTATGGGAACTCTATTCATGGGCAGTCATCGACCGACATTACTTCTTTTGTGTGGGTTCCCCTTTCCAATTCGAGTCAAACCACCAATGCGTCGCACCGGTGCCCCTACTAGGTGGGCACCTTGGCATGCCCAACGCATGATTCCCCCATGGGAGTATAGGTGCCCTGCCTTCATGTAGGCATGCCCACGCCGTGGGCATTCTCCCTATTGTGAAAATTAGTGAACACAAATCACTAGCTCATCAATGGCAAAAAAATATTATCATTTTTTATTTCCATGTTGCGTGATCAATCAATTATAAACTAACTTCTAACACCCAAACATTAATTTAGACAATTCTCTAAAATTCGTTATGAGACCCCCATGTGGGAACTATGTTCATGGAAAATCATGGGCCTGCATTACTTATTTTTTACGAGTACCCCTTTCCAAGTTGGCCTGACCCACCAACTCATCGCATTGGCACCAAGGTGTGTCGGCTAGCACACGATGCCCCACCTTCGTGTAGGCACACCCATGGTGTGTACGTTCACCATGTTGTTCAAATCCATGAACACAAATCATTATATCATCAATGAAAACAAAATATTATAATTTGTTAGTACCATGCTTCATAATGAATCAATTATAAACCAACTTTTAACACCAACATTAATTTAGTTAATTTTCTAAAAATAATTATGAGACCCCTTGGTGGGAATATGTTCATGGGAAGTTGTGGGCTAACCTTACTTATTTTATGTAGGCACTCCTTCCCAAGTCAGGTCAACTCATCAATATGTCGCATCAGTGCCCCTACAAGGTGGATTTCCTAGCGTTCCTAGCATGCAATGCTACCACGGGTGCCTGGGCACTCCGCCTTTGTACCAGTGCATCGAGGGCATGTTAATTAACTCTACTATGCAAATCATTAGCTCATCAATGAAAAAAAAAGTATTATCATTTGTTAGTATGTCCTTGTTGCATAATCAAACAATTATAGACAGTATTTTAACACCTAAACATTAATTTAGTCAATTTTCTAAAAATAATTATGAGACACTCTGGTGGGCAGTTAGCTCATGGGAAGTCATCGTCTGACCTTACTTATCACGTCTGCCCAACCTTCATGTCGCCTAGTTCACCTGTCACCCAACTCCTTCGGTACATCTTCTTAACAATGAAAGTCAAAATTGGAAATGATGGTATAAACGTAAATGAGCTTCTCTTCGTTTCAAGCATAATATATTCTCTACTTAATTGGTCACTTTAATTAAAAATCTTTAGGAAATAAAACGTAAATCAATGTTATTATAAAAAATTTCTTAATAATTAAACAAATACTTATAATATAATAAATTAAATATTTGTATTGATTAATTAGTCTCACGCAGGCTTAGGTTTAGTTTTAGAAATTGACGCGTCTCTTTTTTTTTTTTTAAGCATTAGGTATTTATTTGTTCTGGTTGGTAAGCTTCTCTTTCAATCTATCACTTTTGTCCTGAAGATGGATCCACTTTGGAATTCGAAACATCGACAAAAAGAGGCACGGAATACTGTGGATAATCAAAATAAATAAAATAAAATAAATCCCTAACAGATGACCAATCTCCTTTACCTAGAATGTCTACATAAAATACCTGTTCAGATTGGCTTGGAAGAACATATCACTCGGACCTTGACTCAATAATCCTTGGATCAACCATGGTAAATTCATTAGCATGCTCCATAACAGTTCCATTAGGGTCACATTCATGGATTCGTAGTCTAAACCATTTGACATCGAACACAACTATTTTGAAGGATTCAAAGTCACACTATAGTATATCATGAAGATACCCATAGTATCTATTGTCATATATTTCTAGATGTCTTTCACCTCTAGAGGAAACATTGATAACTTGAAATACTATAGTTATCCCACTATCATAAGTTTTCATCTTTTCATCCAACCTTTTGATGTGAAATTTGCGGCTATTTCTAGGATAGTTACTTCATCATATCATTAGCCCATTATCTATTTCATTAATACATTAGCAATCATATAAACCATGATAGTAACTGATGAAATAAGATTAATTGTAAATGCAGAAGACAATCCAAGGTAAGAGAATGCGAGAATTGACTCAAGCCATGGAAAAACGCCAAGAGGGGGAAAACCAGAGAGAGAGAGAGAGAGAGAGAGAGAGAGAGAGAGAGTACAATTAAAAGTTCAAGATTGAATTTCCAATTTTAACATTGAGTAGCACAACCCTTAGATAAATATATGGCCTAATCACAATTAAAATTCTGGAGTAGTCAAGATGCTTGATGTCATACAGCTAAAGGGGCTTAGTCTGGTTAGAGTTGCTTGCAGATTCTATCCAATCACATCATCTCTGCACATGCCTTTGCTTCTCCTGGTTAGGGCTTGTGAATACAACAACAACCCTTATAAACTAAGTTAAAACATCCTTCTATTGTTGTGGCCTCTCTTCAAGATGATCTGACCTCTCTTTGGCACAAGCCTACACTTAATTCAGCCCTCAAATAGATCTTCACGCAAACCTACCTTCATCAAGATGGGTCTGCGGTCAACATGGCAAGATGATAATCCTATCATCCCATTGATCAATAAGTTAATGTATGTAGCTATCATGAGGTAGGATACTTGAAGATGCAGTCCATCAAGGAGAGGATTTTCAAACCACAAATTCCCACCCAAACCTTATTTATGCCTACGGTGAGCCTTCATGATAACTTGGACCTGTATTAGGAGATGGAAGAGCACAAAATAGGCTTTAAACAAACCCAAAATATCCTTTAATAGGCTTTGTCTCCTTTTTGAGGAACTCGGTCCATTAGGCAGCCTAACTAAGTTGTTAATTTATCCCTTCCTTATTCGTTGGAGCTAGCCTTCCTTCTATGGCTATTTCATAGAGATAAGTGTGGGCTACGATGTGTAAAATATGGTTGTAGGACACTTCCATTTATAGGATTTTGAGTGGGTTTCCACTTGAATAATTTATTCCAAGCCGACCTTGACAATTTGCACATGTGAATAATTAATTTCAAAAACGTATTTTTCCTTTTCCAAATTTGATGATCTTTAGGTTGGTTTTGGTCCTCTCGAAAGTAGGAATTTAATGTAATCATTATCTCCATAAAATGAGTCATCTAAAGTGGAATTTAGCCCTAGGTTACAATTTTAACGCTCCATCTCAACTAGGGAGAAATACACCTACCAATGCCATCCTGACATCATGAACCATCTCTGCATCTTGTCTCAAGTCTATTGAACATTGATATAGATAATGAAGAAGAATTGATTAATTGTGAGTCACAATACCTTGCAAATCTCCAATGGAAAAACTCAATCTACATAACTAGGGGTTGAACCCTAGTTGGACTTGATCCCAAGTGATCATGCATCCTAGACATAGGGAGCACGGCAGTACACGATGCATCCATCAGTGGTGCTATGGTCCCTATCCACTTTTCCCAACTCATTGGAGAGACGAGAGGTACTTTCCATGTGTATCGAACTACATGGGTAGGATGATGTTGGGGAAACAACAGGGAAATAATGAATCACATCCTGCTCACAACCAAATGTAGGGAAAGTATGAACCACATCCTAAAGTCACATGTCACAACCATCGTAGGGAAAGGATAAAGCACATCCTACATGCATCCAAACCACCGACAGTAGGGAAATAATGAACCACGTCCTACATGCATGCCAACCAACAATTGTAGGAAGGATCATATATGTGGGGAAGGATGAACCACATTGCACAAACATGTAAACCATCGATCATAGGGAATGAGCATCATACATGTGGGGAAAGGATGAACCACATCCTAGTGACATGTCCACATGTGACAACCAATAGATGGCTTTATGAATCTCCCACTAGGGTATCCATAGGAGAAGGTGAACCATTCATCCTATGCATATCTCATCAATTGTAGGGGAAGGTGCACCACTCACCCTACACACATAAAAAAAACTATTGAGGAATGTGAACCACTCATCGTATGTGTCATATATCATCACGAGGTATCACAAGGTAAGGTGAACCACTCACTCGGTAGCTAGCGTACCTATTGGGGGAGGTGCACCACTCACCCTATGGTTGCTCATAGCATCAAGATGTACCTCAAGCCCCCAGGAGCTCTCATAGCTCAATGTTCAATCGAGACACTCGTAGTAGGGTCTATCCATGACTCCAAACCTCTCTCTTAAGAAAGATAATCTTAACCTTACCAAGAGGCTATGAAAGGAAGATAATAATATCCACATTAATTCAATAATGATGGAGTTTGGCATCTTTCCAATGTATCATATCAAAGCAGTACCAAATACTTGGTGTGGTGGTTACCAACACGTGCTCAAATGGATTACTGAAGAGCTTCTTCAATCGAATGAATTCATAGTAAGTTGTGCTTACTTCTTTCAGCCTCAATGGTGCTCCCAACTTACCATCTTTGTCTTATCCACAGTGTATTCTAAAAGGTATATCATCTATCCATTCATCATTTTTCCAGGCCAACAAATTTCCGAAGATGTACTTCATACTAGAAATATCTCAATGGGAAGATATCATCTCGAGGACTTATCCATAGATCCACTCAGATTCTTTATCATGAGATATAAGTATTTATCAAGAATACCGGGGGCCCCACAAGTTATTTATGTCTAGATCAACAAATTTTCAATTTTATCAAACATGTCTTTCATTTTGACTTGAAAAGTCAACTCCCTCTTACACCTTCGATCATGGCTCCCTCTAAATATCAAGAAAGTGACATACTGCTATCTTTCCTATCATTATTCCTTTGGTTCATTTGCCAAATATTTCAGGTAACTTCTTAGGAAATCATGGATATATTGAATCATTTTCAAAGTCATTATATCGAGAGCCATGTCTTACTTTTATCTCAGTATCTTGACATGATCTTCCTTCTTATAATAATAATTGGGCAAGAAGAGTCATCAAGTCATTTTTCCAGGGATTGAATAGCTCCCTCTGTAGGCTTACTTCAATTGGTCATCAGAACTTCATCAAACTACTTTTCATCTTTAAGATCATAAAATAAAAATGCCCAATGATCCAGCCAAAGTTATGGACTTCTCAATTCCCTCCATCAATGCTTTCTTAGTGGTATATTTTGTCCTTTATGATTGTAAGGGCTATTACAAGATTCTGCTCCAAAGTGCCATGAACATGCTCTTAAAAGAGGAAACTTCCAAAGTTTCTCATATTGCAACCTATATTCTTTCTAAACTTTTGTCTTCTTCAAAACTTCCTTCAGATTACCCTCAAACAATGATGGATCTATTCATCTTTATCTAGTCTTATTTGTTTAGTAGTTTTGCAATAATTTTTACTAGATCCCTTTGAAAGAATGAAAACTCTGCTTTCCTTCAACTATCCTTCTTTCCTCAGACAACGTGTTTCAATGATGCTACTACAAGACTCTAAGATGAATTACAATATATAAGGTTTCAAGGAGACCGTTCCTTCTCAAAAATGAAATAGGATTAATGCCTTTCTATTCTTCTGTTATAGAGTATCAAATGCTTCCTATGCTTGATGGCGTGACCAAGATGTCTATAACTTAGGACTAGGATTTCAATATAACAATATTTCCACCATAAGTCAACAATCTCCATACGTCAATTCTACTGATATAAGAAGTTTAAGATATGTATATATGTATGTGTTGATGATGTCATTTTGTGCATAGAAACGAGAAAGGAGTCTTGATTTATCTTCCTTTGATACTTGGGCTTGAATTAATTTATCTTAAAATGTAATTGTGCCAAATAAACCAAGCTCTACAACCCAAGCATCTCTTGTTACAAATCTTGGACAAAATTTCTGATTGATATTCTAATCACTTTCAACCTCAACAATTTTCCTGCATCACTTACTCAAATCAACCCAAGCATCGTGTCACTTATCACACATTATTAATATAACTACATTGTTCAACATAATGCATTCATCCTCTAATGACATATACATGATAAAACATCATAGTCTCTAACTCATGTTCTAGCCACAAGTATAACTGGATTTGTCTTTCAAAGCACAAACCTACACGTCTCAAATTATATTTCCAAACTCAATGTTGCTTGATATATCAACTTATTAAATCACAACGATTTTGATTCTTAGCTATAGGAAGCCTAATTTGAGTGCTAAACCTAGTCATCTCACACACTCTATACAAATTGAAAAATTTCCACTTGATAGTGCCTTTCAATCAAATGATATTTTATATCTCAATTTTGCTACTATTGTTCTTGAAGTCGCTCTTATGTGTGCCAATGATATGCCTGATGATGTCATTTATCTACTTTAGATTGACAAGTTTTGATCTGATTTATTCCAACCAATTTGTGTTGAACAAACCTTTGTCTTGCCTTAAACTAGTGTTAAAGATGTATCACTTGAAGAGGTCATAAAAAATGCTACAATTTGGCCCACATATTTCAATGAAGGTGAATCAAGTGTTGTCTTCAAGTTTCTATCAGATGTACTTTTGCAATGACTAATCTAAAATGCCTTGAATTCTTCTTCTAGAGACATTCAGACACTTCTTATCACTGCTTCAGATAGTACTATTGAATACCCATTCAAGACAAGTCCATAAGATTATGAGACTTTTCATATTTGGAACATAGATGGATCCTTGATCTTATTGCAAATTTGGTGTCACAAAATAGGGCTTAGGCTGCAATAAATTCACCCTATAAATTCTTTTGTCTACACTATGAAATCAAACTTCCATGCTCAAAATTCTGATGCTTAGGGCTGAGTCTCAAATGGTGTCTTTACACTAACAAAATAGGTCACAGGCATATAGATTTAGTTTCAATAGATTTGATAAATGGCCCAGTGATTGACCACGCAGTAAGTCCTAAAAAGTGAGAAAAATTTTGCCTAAGTTTCCACTCTATATCATTCATTCAAATATACTTTTACATATGCCTTAATAAATCATTCAATGGCTTCCTCATTTTAGGATCAAATTAGATGTTAAAATCATCACAATTGATGCTTTAAAGAAAGTAAGGTCAAACCTTAGGCAAAGAAGAATTAGCCTGGAAAATTTCACTTGACGCTGATTTGTTTAGGGCTGAAAATGCTACAGATAAAGATCACAGATTAGGCCTAAACATATCAATGAAGGAAGACTTTAGACAGGCTCATATTAGGGCATGCAAATATATTTAGAAACCCATACAAATTTTCTTTAGATAATAGTTTCGCACTATACTTCAGGACCCGCAGAAAACACAGAGAGTTGAAAATTCATGCTATAGTAACCCTCCAAAATTCATATACTTCCTTTAGACTTGTCAGCAAACTTCACTTGGTGTTTTCTTTCTCTTGCACTCTTGATTGGGCTTGTCCTCACCTGAGACTTGATACCATGTTAAGTTTGAGTTAACATGTTCTTTGCTAGGATAGTTACTTCATTATATCATTAGCCCATTATCTATTTCATTAATCCATTAGCAATCATATAAACCATGATAGCAACTGATGAAAGAACTTTAAATGTAAATTCAAAAGACAAGCCAAGACAAGAGAACATAGGAATTGGATCAAGCCAAGGAAAAACCCCAAGGTGGGGAAAACCCTTGATCAATTATTCTTATTATTATAATCAAATTCTTCAATAGAGAGAGAGAGAGAGTACAATAATTAAAAGGTCGAGATTGACTTGACAATTTGAACATTCAGTAGCACAACCTTTAGATAAATAGATGGCCCAATCACAATTGAAATTCTGGAGTGGTCAAGACGTTCCTGATGTCATATAGTTGAAGGGACTTGGTCTGGTTAGTGATGCTTCCAGATTCTATCCAAGCACGTCGTCTCCACACATGCCTTTTCTTCTCATGCTTAGGGCTTATGACATACAACAACCCTCACAAACTCATTCAAAACATCCTTCTACAGTTCCAACCTCTCTTCAAGATGATCTGACATCTCTTTGGTACAAGTTTGCACTTAATTCATCCCTCAAATAGATATTCACGCCACCCTTCCTTCATTGAGGTGGATCTATGGTCAACATGGGAAGATGATAATCTTCTTGTCCTATGGATCAATAATTTAATTCTTATGGCTAACATGAGGCACGGGGGCTTCAATAGGGGAGAAATACCAGACCACATGCATTCATATTGGGGGGTTTATATTGAGGAATAAATGACATAATATAATGAGCATATATTAGGGGGTAACAGGTTTTTATATTGGCAGATACAAAAAATGGAGGTCAAAGTTAATGAAAAAATATAAAATGGGTATAAATTATTTTAATGAAAAGATGGATACCTATAATATCTAGTGAAACTAGGGATTTTTTTAAATGGCAAGGTGTATTGGGCTCATATTGGTAGGGGGTTAAATAATGTGATTTTTAGAGGTATTTCCCAATATGTAGTCAAATTAAGGGTATTTTTTAGTATACCACAAATGCACGTGATATGCCATAGGTTCATTGAGTGAAGCCCCCGTGGCATGAGGTAGGATCCTTGAAGATGCGGCCTGCCAAGGAGAGGATTTTCACACCACAATTTCACACCCAACTTTATTTATGTCTGCGGTTAGCCTTCATGATAATTAAAACCTACATTAGGAGATAGAAGAGCCTAAAACCGTCTTCAAACAAACCCAAACTAGCATTTAACATGATCAGCCTCCTTCTTGAGGAACTTAGTCCATTAGGCAGCCCAACCAAGATGCCATTCTATCCATTTCTTCTTCACCGGAGTTATCCTTCCTTCTACGACCATTTCAAAGAGAGAAATGTGTGATATGATGTATCAAATATGGTTGGAGGACACTTACATTTATAGGATTTGGAGAGGGGTTTCACTTGAATAATTTACCCCAAGCTCACCTTGACAATTTACACATGTGAGTGATTATTTTCAAAAACATATTTTTACTTGTCCAAATTTAACAATCTTTAGGTCAATTTTGGTCCTCTCGAAAAGAGGAATTTAATGCAATCATTATCTCCATCAAATGATTTTTCCAAAGTGGAGTTTTGAAATAGTTTCCAATTTTAACAGTTCTAGAGGAAACATTGATAACTTGAAATATTGCAGTTATCCCACTATCAGAAGTTTTCATCTTTTCATTCAACCTTTTGATGTGAAATTTGCAATCATTGCACCAAATTTTGTTGTGGTCTTTCAATATATCAAAAAAATAAAAAATGCATTGTCAATTCATAAGAATGCATATTTATACTTGCAAAATTTGAAAATTTAAGAAATATACACGCCATATGCATCAATATAATTGTAAAAAAACTAAGTGGTATGGGTGAATATGATTACCTGATAATCCTTTAAACCATATGAGAAATCAATCTCCCTTTGTTTAAGATTGGTGTCTCCACTACGTTGAGCTTCTTTGACCAATGTAGATACACTATACCATGATAAACTACCATTATTAGCTAATTTGCATTGTTCAAACCATACCTTCCTCCAATCTTGATTGTTCACAATGTATAAATGTATTGCATCCCACTCATGACTGACTATATTGAAATAAGACAATTCACATATATATAATTAGTTACCATGTTATGGATTATGTAGGAAGACTAAAAATTAAATACATACGATATGCATAAAAAAAATTCAAATGTGTTATAAATCTCCATAATCTAGTTACATCTCACTTTTCTCATTCTACGTTTCCCTAATAGGTACTCCCCTTCAAAATCATCCACAGAGTTGACATCGCAAATGTGATCCAATACATTAATACTTTTTCCTATTTCACCACTATATTGACATATATTAACCATGGTTTGATATACCATATATCCCTCTAACATAGAACCTTTAGGATGTGATCTTTTTCTGACCAAAGCCTTCAGTGATTTCAAGTGCCTCTTAACCATCCACACTGATCTTGTGTGTACGGATCCACACTTTTCAATCTCCTCAACTTGGTGTATGAGGTAGTGTTCTTGTGCATTGAAAAATGTCTGAGGTATATACTTTTAGATTTCACACATTAGACGAGGAATTTGTTTTCTCCAATACTTTATATATTCTTTATCAATTTATTTATGTGAAAACCATATTCAAATGAAGCAATGAAATGACATGTTTCAACAAAAAAGGTATAATATAGTACATGATGACAAGAAATACACGTAGGAAAAAATATGTGACACAACAACTTATTGAAAAAATTACACTTTGCACATAAATCTTCACTTACCTCATGTATTTTCCAAGATCATATATAATTTGTTTGACATTGTTGTCAAAGTTTTCTCGGAGAGATAAAGGTATAACATACCATAACAAAAATAATGATACATCATTATTTTTTCCCAAATTAATAGAAAAAAATACTAATTAATAATATTTTCACTAATATATAAAATATATATACACGAAAATAATTACCATAATGAACATATTCCAATCATGAGTTTTACCCCACCTAATTGACCTTTGTTTGTTAGGATATTCTTTATGTTTGAAGAAAATCCATTTGGAAATTTATTTTTTTCAATAAACTCTATAAAATGCTTGCTTTGCTGCTTTGTCAATAACCGTGGAAGGGTGCTTATATTTTGGCCATCTCCATCGCTATTTGAATGAACCACACTTTGAAATGCATGGTCAACCTCCTTAATGTCATTACAAATCTTGACAATTTTTTCTTTATCTCTCCTTCCATCTAAGATTCACCATAAGTTCTATGTTACATTCTTCCCAATGTGCATTGCATCAAACAAATGAACAATTTCTAGGTGCTCATAGTAGGGGAGTCTATTGAATTTCATGGGATAAATTTCCATTCCTCATGGAAGTGCCATGTTATTAATGCCTTTTCGACCTACAACATGAATCATAGTTAAATATATTATAACAAAAATATAACCTGTCAATTAGTACAATGAAGAAAATGTCATAAAAAGATAAAATAATCAAAATATTTCATTTACATTGATACTTAGAAAATTCGATCGATACCATGAGAGACTATTATATTGCAAATTTCATGCATGAGGTGTCATTCTCCATGGTCTTAATCCCATCTCTTCTTTCCCATTGAAAATATGTTTTCCAGTACTTTGGTACCTATGGTTCTTAAAAAGGAAGTGCCTATACTCATCAAACACCTCCTTTCCTAAGCTTCTTGAAAGATGATATTTCATCTTAGGACCTCAAGTTGGACAAGAAAATCTACCTTTTGTTTGAAGACCTACAAAAAATGGAATAATTTTTATATCAATTATTTTAAGTACAATGACAGTTGAACTATTTAAAAAACATACTTGATCCAGGTGGATATTGGTGGCAATCCACCTATTCCACTTGGACCACCAATCAATTTCATCTGTTTCCTTGTTTATTGCAACATTTACTATTTTTAGTAGTTTTTCAGGTCCTAAACTTCCAAAGCAATTTTGACCCCCTAAACGACATTTTTTTAGGTCCGTAGTAAGGTTGTTGCTATAGGGCACTTGCTACAAATCCTATATTACTCAGAGAAATATTTCCAACAAGGTATCATACATGCCAAACAGAGATAATATGATCAAGTTACGACCTCAGGAATTTGGCTGCCCAACTAACCCCAATGGGGCCCACATAATCTTGGCATTCCATATCCTAGGGTTCGGGTTTTGGATTGTTTAGGGTTTTCCATTGTTGTTCGGTAATAAATAGGCCCTTGAGCCTCATTGTAAGACATTTCAAAGGCATGTAGCCACCACATCGCTTCTCAGAGATAAGCTACCATCACCCAAGCTAGTTTATTTCCATTTTGATTGTATGCATATTTCATTATTTAATATTAATTAAATGAAGTGTTATTTCTGCTACATCTATGTATTTATGGTTATATTTGTAACTTGTTGTATTCCTATTTAAGTTCAGATTAGTGGTATCAGAGTGGTCTGCTCTTTCTCTGTTTTTGTTTGCATGTCCCCAACGAGGTAAGGATATAAGGAGTTAGGGCTCGAATTTGTTGAACCTTTGCAAGACTAGCCTTGCAAATATCGATGGCCTCCCATGACGGAAGAAAAGAAAGACAAGGGGACAACAAATCCTTTCAAAATATTTCTCGAAGAAGCCCTTGAGTGATAGAGGAATGCGATGATGAACAACTTTGCCTAGATCCTTTAGCAGCTACCCAAAGGTAATGCATCTACTTCTAGCAGCCACTCTGGAAGTGCCACACCCTTTAAGGCACAAGTTAAATTTAACATCCCCATATTCGAAGGTCAAATAGATGAAACCTTAGATAAATGGTTAAATCTACTAGAAAGATATTTTTCTATTCATGATTTGTCTAGCCAAGAAAATATTACTTTTGCACTTCTCAAAGTCACCCCCCACGTCAAGGAATGGAGGAAACCTATTGTGAGAAGAAGGAAGAAAGTACGCCCTCACTATTTTGAGCCATGCCCACTTGAAATTTGTTTTACGATGCCACCAAGGAGTAGTACTACCCTGTCAGGAGCTATGAGGATAAATACATAAAGTGGACCATGCTGCAATAGGGATGGGACCAAGGAGTGCCGAACTTTACCAATGTTTTTTGTACCCTCCACACAAATTTGGGTATCAAGGATTCTAAGTGACATTTGGTACTCAAGTACTATGACTATCTACACAAGTACATCCAAGATGAAATGGAGTTCTTGGACATCTCCTCGCTCAGCATGACATACCGATACGTTATCAAGATTGGTCAAAAGTTTAAACAAAAGAACTGATACTTTGGATTTATGAATCTAAAGAAATAGAAAGGTGCCCCCAAACCACATAGCATAGGATAAAACCAAGGTTGGGTGACCCCAGGACAACCCACCAAAGCCACAAGCAAATAACAACACCATGAAGACAAAGAAGGACACGGGAAAATGGTGTGAGTTCCATAAGAGATCTACTTAAAACACAAGTGCTTGTCAGGCCAAGCAGTCACTTGTGACTGAGTTGGCAGTTTTCGAATCAGACGCATGCTCTGACTCTAAGTCAAAAACCGACAAGGGGAATAGCAAAGGGAATAATATCATTGAAGTAGAACCCAATGAAACCGTGGCCACCACCAAGATCTAGAAGAATGATCTTGATGATCCATAGGAGGGGGCACGCCTCTTTCACTCACAGATGTGGGTGAAGGGTTCTCCACTACAATTCATTATTGACAGCAAGAACCAAAAGAACCTCATTTCATCAGAGGTTGTGAAGCGATTTGGCCTATCAACTACAACAAATTTGCATCCGTGCACCATTGGGTGGCTTCACTAAGGAAGAGATCTTCACGTAAGCCTGCAATGTCGCATTCCCTACAACATCAAGCCCTTCATGAATAAGGTATTGTGTGATGTTTCTCCTCTTGATGTTTGTGATGTATTGTTAGGACAACCATACTTGTGGAAGTGGCATGTTTTATATCAATCCATACCTCGCTCTGTGATTATTACTTTGGGAATGAAGTTGTGCAGGATATCAAAGGTAGCCCCACCTACTACCATCTCTTTGATCTTTGCAATGAAATGTAGTAAGATCATTTCCCAAGCCAAGATTTGTTTTCCCTATGGTTTACCCTCCGGGAAAGAAGAAGATTGTGGCCATGGCTTCCAAATAGGGCTCCTCCACACAACTATTTCAGATGGACAATGTCATGGAGGAGTATAGGGACATTCTTCGCTTCACCTATGGGGTATCTCTACATTTTTAGGTCAAGCACTACATCGATCTGACCCCAGGCACGCCATTACCCAATGAATCGATTTATCAACACTCTATTCTAGAGAACCATGAGATCAAGAGGCGGATTCAGGAGCTGTTGCAGAAAAGGAAAATCAAGCCAAGCTCATCACCCCGTGAGAGTTTGATTGTATTGGTACAGAAGAAGGACGGGACCTGGAGACTCTGTATTAACTATCGAGCATTGAACAAGATCACTATTCAGAATAGGTACCCAATCCCATGAATTGATGACCTTATAGAGCAGATCAAGGCGATCAATTATTTTTGCAAGATTGACTTGAAGTCCGACTATCACTAGGTGCCTATCAAACCCTTCAACGTGTGGAAGACTACCTACAAATCCAATGAGGGCCTTTTTGAATGGTTGGTCATGCCTTTCGAGTTGACAAATTCCCCTGCAACCTTCATGAGATTGATGGACGACATCTTGTGACCCTCCACCAATGCATTTTTGGTGGTGTATTTAGATGACATCTTGATCTTCAGCCAGAGTTGGGAAGAGCACCTCCACCATATTCGATAGGTCATCCAAACCATACAACAACATAAGTTGTGTGCCAATTTGGAGAAACAAACTTTTGACTAGCCATTCAGGATTGGCTAGCCCTAATCATTCTAATAGAGTTCTACATCTTTCTAGAGCTTGCAAATTCCTACCGTAGGTTCATCTTGGGATTCTCTCATATCACTTGGCCTTTAAGTCAAGTCAATAAGGGAAAAGCGAAAGAAAATTTCTTTTGGTTTGAAACCCAATAGAAGGTGTTTTCTGAGTTGAAGCATTGCCTATGCTCTGCACTAGTGCTCATATTACCAGACCTACAACAACCATTTGAGATTGAGACATATGCCTTTGACTATGTTATTGGTGCAGTTCTTACTCAATAGGGGCATCCAGTGGCTTACCACAGTGAAACACTTTCAGACATAGTCTAAAAGTATCCCACCTATGAAAACGAAATGTATTCCATTGTGCAGTCATGTCGTTAATGGAAGAATTACATTATGGGGAAGGAAATGGTCATCCACACAGACCACTAATCCCTAAAGTTCATACACAGGGAAAGTTGTGGAACTATCACCATCACAAATGGTCCACATAACTGCAAAAGTTCCATTTGAACATTTATTACAAGAAGGGAAGCAATAATAATGTTGCATACTTCCTCATCTAACCACCAATCATGATGTTGATAATTGTGCTCGACTCCTGTGGGCACGAGATTTCGGGGTGGCCACATATTTATAAGACTGATCCAGAATTTGGCAGTACGCTCAAGACACTCCTAAAAGGTAAGAAAGTTCCAAATCTTCACCTCCAAGATGCACTTTTATGCCACCTAGGACACATCTATGTTCCTTCAAGTGAGCGTGCCAAGATGATTTGGGAGGCACACTACAATTGGGTCATTTGGACATTTCAAAGTAGAGAAAACAAAGTAGTACTACACAAGTATTTTTATTTTCCAAACCTTTGTCAGGATGTTGGGAAGTACATTAGATCATGCACTGCATACATCATTACCAAACGAACCATCAAGAAGAAAGGCCTATATACTCCTCTACCTACTCCTTCTCGGCCTTGGAAATCCATATCCATGGATTACATGTCAGGGCTTCCTTTTACTAAGCACATAAATGACTGTGTTTTCGTGGTTGTCGATAGATTCTAAAAGATGGGCATTATGGCAGCCTACAAAAAGAGCATCACAACAGAGGCCACTGCTAAGCTCTTCTTTGAGTGAGTGTGGGTACACTTTGGGATCCCACAGTCCATTGTCTCAGATCAGGATAACAAATTCTTAAGTGCATTTTGGTCAAGCCTTTGGTCAATGTTGGATACCAAACTTACCAAGTCCACGACTTTCCATCCCCAAATCGATGGCCAAATAGAGGTTGTCAATAGGATGATCATACACATTATGCGCATGTACAACTCGAAGAATCCATGGCTGAAATCCTCCACTATGTCCAGCACAGCTACAACAGAGCTCTCCATAGCTCATCAGGCCACAACCCCTTTCAAGTAGAGTTGGGATTTCTACCATTATGTCCCATTGATGTGGCCATACCATTGGTGATGCAGGAGCATTCAACCCAAGAGAAAAACATTGTAATTAAGTAGACATAGGGGGTCATGTATTTTTAGGAAGTTAGATTCCTAAGTCTCAAGTTAATGTAATATTTAGGCTTTTAAGTGATTTAATTAAATAATGTAATATGTTTGTAAATTCTCTCAAATAAATGAGAACATGAGTGGGTATTGATGAAAAAAGAGTTAAAAATCAATTAGGACTCTTAAAACAGTTCCATGATTCGAGGAACTAAGGAGAGCTCTTAGGAATTAACTGGAGATTAGAAGTGGACATAGGGGATAGAGAGGATTTAGGAGTCAATTCACTAGATTTAGGAATGGAACCAGAATTAGTTAAATAGAGCTTTTTGGTATAAATGTAAGCCTACGGGCAGAGTATAGGAGGAGGCCACAGATAGTTGAAGATCAAGCCTATGCGAGACACAGTGTCCGATGTAATCATTTGTTTATATATATATGTATATAGATATATTCTTGACTGTGTTAGTGTGTGTGAAACAAGTATTTCCTGAATGAATTACTTGTGAATTCGTAGGTTCTGTAACAGGGTTGCAGGCAGAATTCTGAAGGACGCGCAGAGGAGTAGAATGATTTAGGGGAATCATAAAGGGATCTTAGAATCCAGTGCAAGATTAGGGTGAAGCTCTGGAGAAGTTTCAAAGCTAGAATTCATAGAGGAGTTCAGCTCAGAGGAAGTTGAGTAGCGGAAGCAGAAGGCGGAGTTCTAAAGAAATACGCAGAGGAGAGGAACGATTCAGAGGAATGATAATGGATCATTGAATCCATTCGAAGGATCCAAGAAGACAGTGATCAAATGAGCATGTGAAGTTAAGATAGGAGGAAGAGTGCGCAACAAAATAGCAGAAGGATGGGAACCTTTGAAGAAGAGCAAAACCACAAAAGAATTGAAAAAACAACATAAAAACCAAGTAAAAAGGGGAAAATGGAGAAGTGAAGTATGGTTGCACATCAGCCGTTGGATCGTTAAGATCAACGGCTAGGATTAAGTCGCATTGGTGAAACACTATCACATCACATCGCTTCAGTGGAGAGGAATTGGCTTGTTGAACTGTTGAACTCTGATATTGCGATAGAGTCAGATATGAAATTTTATGAAAGAGGATTTATAATCCTATCGTGTCCGTGAGCCTGACCGTATCGGGGCTTTTATGTGTTAAAGCATCGAACCTTGAAATCTTGCGATGAAGCGATGCGCCGATAGCCGATAATCAGCGATCAGAGATCGGAAGTGTCGGAGAATAGAATGATCAGCAGAGTGCTACAGGGAGGTATGAAGGAGTAGAACCGATGGAGTTATAGTTGTGAGGGTAATGGTTTTGAGTTCCAGTCTCTGTGTTTCGGCGGGGTTTTCCTGTTGATTCCTGTGTATTTCGATATTTTATTGTCCTGGGGGTTTATAAAGGAAAAGCAGAAGATTAATGCTCCCAATAGTTAAGTGGCCCCGATGTTAAGCTTAACCACATATTTATAAGCTTCCAATAGACTTGTATATCGGAGGCAAAAGAGGTGATGAGGCATGTATGTGTTATGACCCGCAGAGGAGCCAATATCTGATTGTGATAAAGGCAGATGCGATAAAGGTAGAACCTCCATAAGTGTGCAGAGGCCGTATAAAGGAAAAAAAGTTATGTTTATGCATATATTTCCTTTGTAAACGGATTATAAAGGATTAAGCACCGATAGAAGGATTTCATGTGTAAGTCCACTTATAAATGGAGTTTAAATACATATGTGGCTTAAGGGTTAGCAAATGTAAATGAGGGTTTAAATGGGGTGATTAAATTCTAATAGAAAGGAAAATGTGGGTTAATGTTTGGACTATGTTAAGTCTATGAATCATTCCACATGAGACTAAAAGAGAGCCTTAACGATATGTGGTTGAAGATTTGACTCCTTTGAGAGTTAAATACCTAGGACTAATGATTGGATGCATTTATATGCATATTGTGGGTGTAAGCAGGGGTAGTCCTGCATCATTAGTGGTATCAGAGCATAATTGTAATCAGCGTGGGGAAAGATTTCCTATGAAAATGAGTTTGCACACAGAAGAATGTAATGTGCATAAGTTAATTGATGAATGATAGAGGCTACAACAGAAGATTGTAGGGGAACTTTTGAAGTTCTTGGGAGATTGTAGCAGTTCCAGTAGAGGCTTGGAGTAGACAGGAATAGAGGATTCCTTGAAGAAAAGTGAGAGCAAGATTGCTTAGTACAAGTTCTGAAGGAAAGAGGACTTGGAGACCAAACAGAGGACAATCCATTCAAAGTGCAGAATAATGGGAGAATAAGACCATACATAGATCTTGGAGGCAAGATAGTGTGTTTTGTTTCAAATTGAAATTTAAGATTGTGGTTGCAGATGAAGCATCTCAGCAAAGGACAACAAGAGAAGCTATGAGAGGAGAACCAGATGTGTTCTTGAGGGTAGAGTAAGGAAAACACTCTGAAGAAAAGTGGAAGTGAACCTGAAGAATCCAACAAGAGATTGGACTGAGAGGACAACTAAAGTGTCAAGAGAGAGTGAGAGATCGCAGAAGCCTAGAAGGAGCAAAGGTGTTTCTCAAGAGGAGGTTCCAAACAGAGGACCTGTGCTTACCAAAGGTCTGAGTGAGGAGAGATTAGTGAGGTAAGATTGCAGTGAGGAGGACTAGCTATTGCAGAGGCTTATTGTAGATGAGTGAGGATCTCATGAAGGAAGAGGAGAAGAAGATGAATACTAATAGTCATAGCATAGGTTCAAAGAGAATCCACAACAAAAGAAATATGAAGAAAGAGGATGCCAAGGCAAATGGCAAGAAGATGAGTCAAGAGGAAATTGACAAAGAGATTTCAGAGTTAAAAGAACAACTTGATGCATTAAGGAGAATACTTGAGGAAAGCCAGAGACTAGGTTGGATATCGAGGAAGAAGCCAGTGAAGTGGGATGAGATGTAGAGAAGGCTACAACAAAAGCAAGTAAAGTGGTTGAGGGGAAAACTCAAGGAAGTTGAGTTGGAAATGGAAGAGTACATTTATGAACCAGGATAGGGATAAATTCTGGGAGAAAGTGAAGACTAAACTAAAGATAAAGAATAGAGATCAAGTGAAGGTCTCACAGACTATTGGGATAGTTCAAAATAGCATGAAGAGATGCTGACTGAAGATGAAGAGCTGATGTATAAGGCCATCAAGCCTTGTGTTTTTGAACCTAATAGTTTTGGTGTGCTTGCAAGATGCATAGGAGAGGATAGACAGTCTTGTTAAGTTGTCGAAAGCATGGAGGAGTATCTTACAGAAGATGAATACTCTGAAGTGAAGCTGAATAGAGCTCTTAAACTGAAGTATGAGGAGCAATGTGTTTTAGGGGATAAAAGTTATTCTAGAGCAGCAGAGTATGATGAAGAAGACCTCTCAAATGAGGAAATTATTGAGTTGTTACAGCAAAAAGAACTCATTGACAAATTAATAATTGGAGCTCTTACAAGACAAGAACCATTCCTTGTGAAGGAAGGAGATGAACTTGAGTCTAAGGAGTTGAATCACATAGGAGATTCTGAGAAGCAAGGAAATGTGATGACTGAAGAGTCGAGTAAGAGTTCCAGGTCTTATGATTTTAAAATTAATAATTTGTGGATGATTGCAAGTACATCACAAGAGAATGAACAAACTTTAGAGTTTGTCAGAGAGAAGGGGCATAATTTGAAATCTGTTCAGACCAAGACTGAGATGGAAAAATCTCTGAATCAGAAGGAGACAGAAGAATCACCTGGGAGTAGGCAGTAGAATGATAGAGTTTTCATAGAGGAGGAAGATGGCATTGTTATTTCAATGAAGACTAAATAAATTTTGTCCCAAAGAAATGATCTAATGAATGTCATTGGGGAAGGACAAGGATTGTTTGATGATAATATGGAGGTTCTTAAAGAAAAATAGGGTAAGGATGAAAGGAAGGCAATAAGAACCAAACAATTTCAAAGAAGAGTTAAATAGCAACAGGTTAAGGAAGAAGAAGTTCACTACTGTGAACAAAAGCAGAGAGATATCATTGAAGAAGATGGTATGGAGAAGAGCCTACCTAACAGTCTCATGAATTCTGTTGAGAATTCAAAACAAGATATTGATGTGCTGACAGAGGAGAAAGAAACAGAGCAACAAACTGAATTGTTACCAAAGGAAAATAAGGCATTGAAGCCTTATGTTTTTTATTTTAACAAATGTTTTGTGAGTGCAGGTTTAGTTGCAAATGTTGGAGGAAATTTGGACAGATGAGTAGACAAATAAAAATGAAAGAAGAAGATTCGGTGGAAGTATTTAATCCATGGAACCAAAATGTTCAATTGCTGGAGAGAATGCTGGAAATTCATAATTCAATACAGAAATTAGATGTTGTAGAGGGAGATATCCTTAAGGATATTCAAGAAGTTTAGGTGGAGTTAATGTCTACAATGATAGCCAAAGCAAGAGCAATGTCTATAATGATAGCAAGATAAAAAGTAGAAGAAATTTTAAGAGTTAGTAGACAATAGCAACAACCTGAAGCAAAGAGAAAGAGGTAACAATGAATGGCAGAATATGGACCAGCCCAAAGATATACTAGAGATGAAGATTGAAGAGTTATGGCAGTTAATGATGAAGCAATCCATATGGAGGAAATTGGTAGTAGCAGGAAGGATGATCAATCGGAGTATGAACCTGATTGACAAGGAGAAGAAGATGGAGCAGAAGACGGTAGAAGTACAACAACAGCAAAGGAACAAGACATTTGGGAAATTACAAAACAAAGTATGGGATCCAGGAAGACAAAGATCAGGAGACACATGATCAGGAGATCATGAATAATTTCTACTTTGGGAGCCTAATGCAAGAGCATTCAACCCAAGAGAAAATCATTGTAACTAAGTAGACATAAGGGTCATGTATTTTTAGGAAGCTAGTTTCCTAAGTCTCAAGTTAATATACAATTTAGGCTCTTAAGTGATTTAATTAGATAATGTGAGATGTTTACAAATGATCTCGAATAAATGAGAACATGAGTGGTTAGTGATGACAAAAGAGTTAAAAGTCAATTAGGACTCTTAAAACAGTTCCATGCTTCAAGGAACTAAGGAGAGCTCTTAGGAATTAAATGGAGATTAGAAGTGGACATAGAGGACAGAGAGGATTTAGGAGTCAGTTCAATAGATTTAGGAATGGAACTAGAATTAGTTAAACAGAGCTTTCTGGTATAAATGTAAGCCTACGGGAAAAGTAGAGGAGGAGGCAACTAATAGTTGAAGATCAGGCCTATGCGAGACACAGAGTCTCGGATGTAATCATTTGTATACATATATATACATATATATATATAGATAGAGAGAGAGAGAGAGAGAGAGGTTTATTCCTAATTGTGTTAGTGTGTGTGAAACGAGTATTTCCTGAATGAATTACTTGTGAATTCGTAGGCTCTGTAATAGGGCTGTAGGCAGAATTTTGAAGGACACGGAGAGGAGCAGAATGATTCAGAGGAATCATAAAGGGATCTTAGAATCCAGTGGAAGATCATAGTGAGGCACTGGAGAAGTTGCAAAGCAATAATTTGTAGAGGAGTTCAACTCAGAGGAAGTTGAGTAGCAAAAGTAGAAGGTGGAGTTCTAAAGAAATAGGCTGAGGAGAGGAATGATTCAGAGGACGTAATGGATCATTGAATCCATTCGAAGGATCGAAGAAGACAGTGATCAAAGAAGCAAGTGAAGTTAAGCCAGGAGGAAGAGTGCGCAGCGAAATAACAGAACGATGGCAACCTTTGAAGAAGAGAAAAACCATAGAAATATTGAATAAAAAGCGTAAAAACCAAGTAAAAATGGGTGAACGGAGAAGTGAAGTATGGTTGCACAACAACCGTTGGATCTTTAAGATCAACAGCTAGGATTGAGTTGCATCGGTGAAACACTATCCCATTGCATCGCTTCAGTGGAGAGGAACTAGCTTGTTGAACTACCGAACTCTGATATTGTGATAGAGACGGATATAAAATTTTATGAAGGAAGATTTATAATCCTATTGAGTCCATGAGCCTAATCGCATCGGGGCTTTTATGTGTTAAGGCATCGGACCTTGAAATCCTCTAACTTGTGATCTTGTGATGAAGCGATGTGCTGATATCTGATAATCAGCGATCAGAGATAAGAAGTGTCGGAGAATGGAATGATCAATGGAGTGCTATAGGGAGGTCTGAAGGAGCGGACCCAACAGAATTATAGTCGTGACGGTAATGGTTTTGAGTTTCGGCCTATGTGTTCCGATGGGGTTTTCCATTGATTCCTGTGTATTTCGATATTTTAATGTCCCGGGGGTTTATAAAGGAAAAGCGAAAGATTAATGCTCCCGATAGTTAAGTGATCCCAATGTTAAGGCTTAACAACATATTTATAATATTCCGACAGACTTGTATATCAGATGCGCAAGAGGTGATGAGGCATGTAAGTGTTATGACCTGCGGAGGATCCGATATTCGATTGCGATAAAGGCAGAACCTCGGTAGGTGTGTAGCGGCTGTATAAAGGAAAAAAAGGTATGTTTATGCGTATATTTCCTTTGTAAACAGACTATAAAGGATTAAGCGCCGATAGGAGGATTTCATGTGTAAGTCCACTTATAAATGGAGTTTAAATACATATGCAGCTTAATGGTTAACAAAGGTAAATGAAGGTTTAAATGGGGTGATTAAATTCTGATAGAAAGGAAAAGGTGGGTTAATGTTTGGACTGTGTTAAGTTTATGAATCATTCCACATGAGACTAAAAGAGGGCCTTAACCATTTTTGGTTGAAGATTTGACTCCTTTGTGAGTTAAATACCTGGGACTAATGAGTGGATGCATTTATAATCTTGCGTCAATTGGTAACCACTCTAGCAGATTTATCTCACTTCCAATCTGAATCTTGCAAGGCTAACAACTTCATTAAGTACATTCAACACATCTTTCAGTAGGTCCACGATAAATTGGATAGAGCCAATTCTAAGTACAAGCAGCGCCATGATCAACATCGAGTGTTGCACAATTTCTTGGTGGATGACAAATTTTGGCTACATATGTAGAAGGAGCGCCATGTTGAACACCACTGCAAGCTTCACTCACTCCGATATGGACCATACACCATCACTAAGGTTATAGGGGACAATTCCATTGGTCTTAGCATTCCATTGTTCCTTGGTCTGCACCCATTGTTCAATGTAGACCACCTTCGGCCACACTTCCCACCAATTCTAAACACATCTGACATTGTTGAATAGCTCACACCAACAGAGTTAAACCTAGACTACATGGAATATGCCACAACTAATAATATCATGGACACATATTAATAAAACGCGCCAAAAGTGGATCCAAGTATATTGAGTTTTCAAAGCAGACTAACTCCTTCACTAGGGCAAGTGGTTCACCAGGGACTAGGTTCAACAAAAATTTCCTCACCTCATGGAGGCTCTGCACAAAATGGGGACCATTGCTTCTTAAGAAGGGAGGAATGATCTAGGTGGATATTGGTGGCCACCCACCTATTCCACCTGGACCTCCAGTCGGTTTCATATGTTTCCTTGTTTATTGCAGCATTTACTATTTTTCACAGTTTTTCGGGTCCTGAACTTCCAAAGAAGTTTTAACCCCCTAAACGTTATTTTTTTGAGGTCCATAGTAGCCCAAGGCATGACAATACCACAAATATTGTAGTAGTTAGATATATCTTTCCAAAAAGGTATCTTATGCACCAAACAAAGATAATTTGACCAAGTTATGACCCTAGGAAGTTGGTTTCCCAACTAACCCCAACATGAATCACAAACTCTTAACATTCTAGCTCCTAGGGTTAGGGTTTTGGATTGTTTAGTATTTTCCCTTGTTTTTCAATAATAATAGGCCCTTGAGCCTCATTGTAACATAGTTTAGAGGTATGTATATGCCACATCTCTTCTCGAAGATAAGCTACCATCGTCGAAACTAGTTTATTTCCATTCTGTTTGTAAGCATATTTTAGTATTTGATATTAATGAAATGAAGTGTTATTTCTGATGCACCTCTATATTTATGGTTATATCTATAATTTTTTGTGTTCATGTTTAAGTTTGGATCAATACTTGAAACAAACTTCATAAAATTAAAGATTATTAAAGTGCAAGGTAACACTATAACATACCACAAAAATGTGTTAGTCCTGGGGCATCATGAATTGTCCATACAAACATTGCATGGAATTTAAATTTCCCTTTGTGCAACTACTAGTCTATGGATATCATAAATAGTGACATCGTTCCATAAATCCACTAACTCATCGATAAGAGGCTTGACATATACATTCATATCTTTGACTTGGTACTTACCTAATTGATTGAACATATAATACATAATTACTACATATATGAGTAAATAAAAAATTCTATAAGACATAATTATAAGGCATAATTGAAAATATATGAATAAATTAACAAAAAAATATAGAACATAATTATGAAACAAAAAAGACAAGTGAGATGTTATTTTGCTAAAAAACGTATTCTAAACAAATTGATACCTGGAACAATCATTGTCAAGATTATGTTCTCTCTCTTTATTGACTTCCATGGAGGAATGTTATGGTTGATAAAAAATGGGTCACACCAAGTAATTAGATATAGTCTCTCCAAATGGATTGACACCATCAATCACTAATGAAAGCCTAAGATTACGAGGTTCTATTTTAAACTTTGACCACTTTTCCTCTATATTCCTTAATGAAATTCCATATGCATTCGAAGAACACCATCTTCACTTCTATTCATTGCATGGTAATCCACAAGTTATTCTATGCTTTTGCACCTGAACAATTGTCGTAGGCATGGAATTATGGGAATTTAGCAAAGAACCTTGTGGACACATTTTTTGTTACTTTACCAGTTTGATATCTACTATCATCACATTTTAGGCATTTGTCTTTCAACGCAGTTCGTTATAATAGAGAATATCATCATTAGGGTATGCATGAATAGATTCATACTCCATATCAATATCTTTCAAAATGGAATGTAAATCTCGGTACATATGAGGTAAAGCATTTGATGGTGGTAAGAGAAATTCACCTAATAATATACAACAACAACCAAAATAAATAAATATGAACTAAAAAATAAGTAAATAAAAATAAATAAAATAAAAATATATAAAAAAAATAAAATAAAAGCAAATCAAATCAAATCAAATTAATTAATTAAAAAAATAGTAGTGGTTAATGTACTAAACAATATCAATCATACATATTGCATCCAAATGTTACAAATTAATGAAATGATGTAGATCAACATACTAACATTAAAAACAATGAAAAAAATAATTTTTAATCATGTATATATAGTAGTAAATGCCACATAATATAATACACACCTTAGGAGTTGTGTCACACATGTGTTTGACAAACCATTCACCACCTTTAAGTTGACCAACAACAATACAATAGAGAGAAGAGATGTTTTTGAGCTTTAATAAAGAGGTTTAGTTTCCCTCTCAAGTACAAGTAAATCAAAAGCATGGTCATCATACTGGTTTTCATCATCATCCCTTCCAACATTATTAAATGTATCTTGGATCAATCTATTTGTCCCATCTTCTTCAAATATGTTATCTGTTAGCTTCCTGTTCTAGCAGGTTATTCATATTTCATGACTGGCATTTTACAGGCCAAATATGTCGTACTTTGCCTGCTGCAATGCTCCATATTTGCTTAACAGTCCCCAAGTGAAGAAGGCCACCTCAAGTTCATTCAATTGCCTTCCAAATTTTGTAAAGTTATCCCGGTATCGCCATTTTTCGGTTAAAGGGAGGTCCAAACAGTTTAATCTTGGTCTCCCTAAGTTTAAATTACCTGTTTTAGAATATAGAGATTGTAAATCTGTCCAAACAGTTTAATCTTGGCAGATCCTTAGATAGGTAGAGAAGCAGAGGAGCCCAACAGCTTAATCTGGGCCCTGGAAGAAATAAGGGTAGTATGTAGATAGGAAAGCATCAAAAGAACAATGGATGATGGGTTTGCAAGTCTAAGTGCACCCCCAAACAAAAGAAGAAAAAATGCTAGGTAAGTAGGCTAGGTAGGTAGTTCTGAGGTTGTTGAATCCTAATTGCTGACCAGTTTTAGGTTTTCAGGTGTCATATCATTCAGGACACAATCAGCAAGAATTTGTATGCAAGAAGCTCAAAAGAGGTATAACTAACTCCCCTTCTCTGTTTTCCCCAATCATTAACTAACTTCCCCAAAAGAGTTCAAGATCTGCTTGACACATCTTAAGTTCCATCATCTTCATAACACTAGCTTGAGTAAAGATCTGCTTTACTCAAAGTTGTTCCATACTTTCTCTTAAGCATGGTTCTACCCCCTTGTAACAACCTAAGGTCTCCTGAACTTAGCGCTTTCTTACCATCTCCATATTAACCACTAACATTATTATT
>APFE031726878.1:0-26435 GCA_000404065.3 Pinus taeda | reverse complement strand
TAGTCAGTTACGACTACCTCTCATGGAAATGGTCATACGTTTGAATGACTTACTTAACACAGTTGAATCCCAAAAATGATATCTAATATAATGCACTGCGTAATCCCACATACTTAAATTCAAAAAGATTCAAGGGATCTCTACTTGAATGGTTCATGAGGGACAATACTTGCTAAGGTTTTGCAAATGGGGTAGCAAGCTAAGTGGGCTTGATTGTGGGAAAAACTCAACAATTAAGCGCGCTTGAGCCAGAGGAGTTCTGGGATGGGTGACCTCCTGGAAAGTCCTGGTTACCGGGTGCAAGCCCCGGAAGTGATGATTGATGCTATGTGATTCGTTCTCCACATTTCACTAGTTTCAATCCCACTTCTTCACCCCTGTGAGCATCACCCGATGCAATGAGTGCTGAGTGAACTATTCAAAAAAAAAATCATGAGAAATTAGTCAGCTACGACTACCTCTCATGGAAATGGTCATATGTGAATGACTTACCTAACGCAGTTGAATCCCAAAATGATATCTAAAGTAATAGGATTACATGAGATTGTCACCAAAAATAAGCTCAAAGTTGAGTAGAGCAAAACTGCAACAAAAATTCAACAAAAATTCAACCCTAGTGAGACCCTAGGCCTCTCTACTTATACAGCTGAAGCTCCCAACAACTTCCTTAAAATCAGGGAGGCTTGGCTCCCAAACCTCGAGATAAACATAAGTTATCCTCCACTTGCTCGACTACCTCCTAGTGCATTGATTTGGCTGTTTGTGCTCCGAGCTGCATGAAGGAGAATTCAAAGTGGGGAGTAATATATGAGGAGGATTCCCTCCTATAAATCCTCTCCTTTGTCCACTCCGAATTATTGCTACCAATTGTCCATTGAATCTTTGACTTTGTCTTCAAAGTTCAACAAAAGTATACGTTAAACACATATTATACCTCATGGCATCATAGCTAACCGAAATCACTCCATAAGCATAAATATAATTAAAAAACATGCAATAAGCTAAGAGAATGGTTGATTTAACTATGTTAGGAGGCAAAATAAGCCCATATAATTACCCATTTATGGGGCTCATCATCACCCCCTACTGAAGGTGTTGCTCATCCTCTGAGAAACTTAGTCCATCTCCTCATCTTTCATGGCCCTAGTGGCCTCCCTAACATCCCATGCTTTTGATGTGATCTCGTCTTCTTTATCATGGAATCCTACCTTTCTGTCTACCTCTTCCCACTGTTGTTGCTCTTCTTCCTCTTTTCTGCCTTCTAACATGCCTAGTAGTAGTGGGGGACTCAATTTGAGGCCAATCCAATTGATCTTCAAACTCTGCATGGAGTTCTTGTACATTGGCACTCTCCTTATGCCTCTTTCATCCTTGTTGGGGAGTGATATTCCTTGATCTGCAAAATATGTTGTAAGGTGTTCCACCTCCTCATACAAGGATGCACACAGTCATCCCCAAGTAACCTTTCCATGCCCTCAAGATGTGCAATGGCCTGTGCTTGATCATTTATATATCTAGGGACAATTTGAGGATTATTTGCAAGCAGCTGGTGTGTGGTGATGAGAGCCATGGGATCTAATGGCTTAGCTTTGATCATTAAGGGCTCATTCTACTCCTTTATCATCAAATTTCTTATTCTTGTTGCCCTTAGCTCTTCATGATTCATCCATGATGCCATGGCCATTAGTTGCAAGTTCCCTAGCCTAGCATTGGGCTCCCACACATTCATGTCTATGAGGGCCATGTTATGTAGATAGAATTCTGCTATTTTTGTCTTATCTTCTGATGAGCTTTGGTCACACAGGTCCATAGATTGTCTGTAATCTTGAAAAGGAATTATGCCTCTCTATGCCAAATTCCTTATCTGAAACTGTAGCCATTGGTCCTTGAGGTATAATCCATAGGATTTTTTTGGTGTTCTACATTGTAGTGCCTCCATGGACCAGCTGGCCATGCATGCCAGTTGTGTCTCCTTCTCTTGCAGTTGTCTTCTTAGCAATTCATTTTCTGTTTCAAGGTGAGTTCTTGTGATTGCTTCTCTATGTCTTACACCACTCAATTCTTTGTCCATTTCCTTGAGTTGATTCTCCGTACGGTCAATATCCTCAACCCCCTTGGATTTTGCAATTTGCATCCACCTATGGGTCCTTATTCTTTCTTTCTCCAAATCAAAGAATAGTGGGATTGCAAATTTTGTGGAATGATTCTTACCCCCTCAAGAAGATTATAGTAAGAGCCAAGACTAGGCTGGGGGTCAGGTTCTTGTGCCTCTGTTGCTTCCTCCTTCCTCTGTGGCTATTCTTCTATCATTTTTTCAAGTTTTTCGATCTCTTGTGGTCTCGACAAGGTCTCCTGTAGAACAGTCTGTGCCTCCTGTAGAATTGTTTTTGAGTCCTGTAGTTCTACGTTTTCCTTACATGTGGGATATCTAGGAGTCCCCCTTTCATAAGTGATAGGTGCCTTGGAAGGGGGTTCCTTTCCTTGGGCAGAGGGTGAATCTTCAATAACAATAGGCACTTTAGAAGAAGGTTGGGGTTTCCCTGTTTTGATCTCTATGCTATTCCTAGCCCTAAAATACATTGAGGTCTGCTTCTTCCTCTTTTGTTTTGGTTTAATTGGGGTGCTGAGGGCAGTGAGAGTAGCTGTTACCTCTCTTTCTAGGGTCTCAGGAGACACTCTGTCTTTTCTGCCCCTTTTTCTCCTCCTTCTATCTTTTTCTCTGTCTTTGTTTGTTTTGTTTCTTCCTACTCTGTTTCAGTTTCTTCCTTCTCTGTTTTGGTTTCTTCCTTCTTCCCTTCTTGTTCCTTAGTTTCTTCCCCTTCTCCCCCTTGCTACTACTCCTCCTCACTATCAGAAGGACTAATAGCATAGGTGAGGGCCTTTATGTCATCTTTTGTTGTCATGTTTCGGTAAATTTCCCATGCTGTGGGGATTGTGAATGTATGGAGGGATTCTTCCACTAAAATTTTAATTAACCCATGGTGAGCTCACTGAACTGGACTCCCTACTTTGAACTTGATGCTGGACTCTATGAGGAACTACAGGAGGAATAGGGGAAGCTGAGTTTCTGGGGTGTTGGAGTGTCCATGCCATATCTCAGCTCATGAAGGATTCTAAAATGGTAGCCATAGACTATGCTATACCTCCCTTCACAAGAAATATAATTGATGATTTGGTAACTGACCTCATCCCAAGGGTAGGGTATGCTTGTCCTTCTAATTCCATTTTTATCTTTTACAGGATGTTCATTGTTTTGGAAGAATTTTTTCTTGGCAGCCTGTCCAATTGGTTTTTCATCTTTGCTCCAAGGTAATCCAAAAGGAAGCGTGGTGGCCCTACTGATAAATTTTGGGGTTAGTTCCATGGAAAGACCTCTAAAAGTGACAATGGCATGGGTTCTTGAGTGAGGTACTAAAGAAAGGGCAATTTCCTGAGCAACTTTCTCATCGAACCCTTGAAATTTCTCAAAAAATGTCATCCAATTTGCCCTGGTGAATATGGATACTACTTGGGGATGTTCATGGATCCTAGTTGAATTAGTGGTCTCCTTCCACATGAACCCTCCTATCATTGTGCTTATACCCCTTTTTAACACCAAATGTAGAGATGGAGATAAGAATTTTGAAGAAAATAGGAAAACAAAGGAAAACTGTGTTTTTTTTTAAAGAAAACAAACAGTTTTTTTATGTAATTCCTCTTCTTGTATGGACTCAATTCCTCCTTAAAATGACATCATTCCTTGCACATATTGATAATCAAGGTAGGTATGCATGGAACCTACCTCCTCAAGCCAAAATTCAAGCAAAAAACCCACATTTTCTCCTTAAAAACAACTCACTACCCCTCCTGTAGAACTGCCTATAGGTGCTCCTGTAGAACCTATAAGTGCTCCTGTAGAATGCGTGCTCTTGTAGAATGCCAATAGCAGGAGGATGGATGAGAATAATGGAGAACGATGGTTTTGAGGCTGTGGGGTGACAAGGAGCTTGCTGCAGCTAAATGGACGAGGATATAATGAAAGAAAATGTGGTGAGAGTGTCTCGACGAGGAGTACTTATTCCTTCTTTTAGATATTTCCAATGATGGGGTGAGCTGGAAAATAGGTACATTGGCCATATTTGGACCATTGGTCCCCACCTACCTTGTTATCATGGTTTCTTCCTGCAATCACATCTCATTATTGCATCGGAGTTTGCAAACCCTCCACTACCTGTCCTTGGGTTCTTTCTCTGAGTTGACTATGCGCACGTGTGGTGACATCTTCGGATGAGTGTAGTTAACTGGGTGAAGGTCGCCAAGTTAACTGGCCACATTTTCTCATTCAACCCCAAACATCTTATTCACTTATGCATATTTTTCAATTACACAAATGCAACAAAGGAGCGGGTTAGTCACTTACCTGTGAGTCGAATGTATGTGATGTGGAGTATTTTGGCTCCTTTTACTGTTGCATGCTTGTATTTCTTTTGTTGCGTGCTCTCTGCTTTCTGATGTGTGTTTTTTTGTCTTATGTAGGTATTCTCTGGCTAGATCTAAGCTTCAAATGTCTTCTTCAATCCCATGATTGCATTTCTTTTGCTGTTGTGGCTTGATTTTAATGAGATCAATTGCTACGGGAATTCCTATAGGAGCTCCTGTAGCTACTTCTCCCTTTAAAATTTCAACTTATTTCTATATGGTAAGTTGTGAGGATGATGCCAGAGATGCTGATGGGGATGGAGAGGCACTAGGTAAGTTACAGGTGAGATTTGAGGTGCTGCTTCCTTTATTTTTGTTGTTGCTGTTTTTTTTTTAATTGGTTTTCTGTGTTTTTCTGTGACATGAAAGGAAACAAAAATGATGATGATGATGTGATGTAGGTGTGGAATGGATGGAAAGGAGGGTTGATAGCTGTAGGAGGGTTTAGATGTTCTTCATAACTTTCCCAGCCCCTCAAACTTCTTTTTCAAACCATTTCTGGCTCTCTGTGATTCCTACAAGAGCCTCCTACAGAACACACAGTTTCTGGAAAAAAACACGGTGGGGTGGAAGAAAGGTCAGAAATGATGGAGAAGAGTGTGGAGGAGGTGAAATAGGCTCTTTGGCATCTTCTCTTTCTCCTTGTGGTCCTCCTGCAACCTGCAATACACATTAAAATTCAAATTTTCCTTTCTTCTTTTTCTCTTTTTTTTTTTTTTTGAAAACAACTAGGGTGCCTCAAGGAGGTTTTCACCCTAATTGCTTGCCCTAGGCGCCTTCAAGGGAGGTTTTCACCTAGGGATATTATTCTATTTTTCTTTTCTATTTTTTCTTTTTTTTCTTTTGGCATCACTGGGCCGCCTCAGAAGAGGTTTTCAACTCAATGATGGGACTCAAGCGCCTCATGGAGGTTTTCACTTGAGTCCTTATTTTTTTATTTCTCTTTCTGTTTCTTCAGTGAGTGGGTGAAGTGGAGGCTAAGACATGCTCCACTACCATCACTGTCTTATTCAGATCTTCAATGAACTCTCACTTGGAAAGGGGTTTCTTGTAAATTTTTAACCTATGTCCATTGACAAGCATGGGGATGGCTTCCTCATCAATGGTTCTGATCAAAACTGAAGTCATTGCATTTTTCCACAGTGTAAGGCCCCAACCATCTTGTCCTTAGCTTTCTTTTGAAGTATTTATACCTTGAATCAGAGCAACACCCAATCTCCCTCTTGGAATTGCTTAACCTTGATATTTTTTCATGCCATATCTTCCTTTGAAGTTGAACTACCTCTGTGTGGAGAAGGGCCTACAATCTTTGTTCATCCAATCCATCGAGCTGGAGCAGTCTTTCCTTCTGTGCATGGTTGCGATCTAGGTCCAATTGAGCTGCCATCCTTAGTGTATTGAATTCAAATTCTATTGACAGCAAAGCCTTCTTCCCATAGACCAGTTCATAGGGTGTGAACACTATGGTGGTATCATATGTTGTGTTGTAGGCCCAGGTGGCCTCAACTAATTTGTCTGCCCAATCGTTTATGCTGCTACTCACTACCTTGGTTAGAATTCGTTTCAAAGCTCTGTTAGTGACTTCCACCTACCCATTGGCTTATGGATGGTAAGAGGTGGAAGTCTTGTGCTTGATTTTATGTTGTGTGAGCAGGTCTTCAATCAAATTGGAAGTGAACTGACTGCCTTGATCTATGCCCAATTCTCTTGGATACCTAAACTTGTAGAATATGTTTTCTCTCAAAAACTCAACTAATTTTTCCTCTGTTGCTGCTTTGATTGCTTTTGTTTCTACCCACTTTGTCAAGTAATCAGTGCACACAATGATGTATTTCTTCTGTTTTGAAGGAGGGTTGATATGACCCACGAAGTCCATGCCCCACTTCTCAAATGGCTCAAAAGTCACTTGAGGCTGCATGGGAATCTCATCCTTTGGAGTAGGTTTCCCCATCCTTTGACACTAATCACATTGGTAGTGTATCTCCTCACATCTTGATGAAGAGTGGGCCAATAGTAGCCTGCTTGCAAGATTTTGAAGGCAGTTCTCTTTGCTGCAAAATGACCTCTAGAAGGCTCGTCATGATAGGTCAGAAGGATGTCAAAAACTTCCTCCTCCCTGACACGTCCTCTCAAGATTTGATCTGTACCAAGTTTGAAGAGATTACCCCAAATCCAGGTGAAAGGGATGCTTTTCCTCACTATGTTTCTCTTCTCCTTCGAGGACAGGTATGGTGGGAACTGTGCTGAAACCAAGTACTTTGCTATATCAGCAAATCATGGAGAGAGTACTGAGATAGAAAATAGATGTTCATCTGGCATTTGATCATCCACCATTCCTTCTTCACCTGCAGGTAAATTTACTCTAGAAAAAAAGTCACAACAATGTTTTCTTTACCAAGCTTATCAACAATGGTCAAATCAAACTGTTGTAGTAAAAGAAACCATCTAATAATGCATGAATTCACATCCAGTTTGTTCATTAAATATTTAATTGCAGCATGATCAGTGTGCACAAAGGTCTAATAGCCTATGATATAATGTCTGAATTTTTTTAATGAATGCACAACAACTAGGAGTTCCTTCTCGGTCATTGTGTAGTTTAACTCTACCTTTCACAAATTTTTTCTTATAAAGTATATGGCATATGGTAACTTTTCATCAATTTTTCCCAAGGCTGCTCCTATTTCTTTGTTCGAGGCATCTGTGTGAATGTGGAAAGGTAGGGTCCAATTTGGGCCTCTCAAAATTGGGGCAATCACAAGTGTACTCTTCAAGGTATCTAAGGATTCTTGACAGTTTTATGACCATACAAATTTGACATCTTTGCCTAGAAGACAAAACAACGGAGAGGCTATTTAATGAATCTTCGGTAATAAATAGCTAAGCCTAGGAAACTTCTGACATCTCTCACTTTTTGAGGAGGTGGAACCCTTTGGATGATGGCAATTTTGTTGGGGTCCACCTGCAATCCTTGATGAGATATTGCATGACCTAGCACGGTCCCTTCAGTCATCAAAAATTCACATTTTTCTTGACTAAGCGACAAGTTCATCTCAATACACTTGTCGAAGACTTTTCCTAGGTTAGATAAATCTTCCCGAAAGCTAGAACCATAAGGAGTAAAATAATTCATATATATTTCCATTGCATCATGAACCAATTCATAAAATATACTAAATACCGCTCTCTGGAAAGTGGTTGGAGCATTGCACAAACCAAAAGGAAGGACCTGGTATGCATAGGTACCCCAAGGACAAGTGAAAGTGGTCTTATATTGGTCTTTTGATCTGATTTGAATTTGATTGTACCCACTAAACCCATATAGGAAGGAGAAAAACTTTTTCCCCACCAGACCATCTAACACTTGATCTATGAAAGGCAAAGGAAAATGGTCCTTTTTAGTGGCTTTATTCAATTCCCGATAGTCGACATAGATTCTCCACTTACCATTTTTCTTTGGCACTAGCACTAAAGGAGAGACCCATTCACTATCAAAGATGGGGTTGATGAATGCTGCATCAAGTAATTTTTGCATCTCTTCCTTAACAATGTCATTAAGTATTGGATTCATCCTCCTTTGAGGCTGCCTAACTGGTTTGCAATATTCCTTAATGTATATATGATGAGTACATACTAAATGGTACACTCCCTTCATCTCCTTATAACCCCAGGCA
This sequence comes from Pinus taeda, assembly GCA_000404065.3. Lineage (NCBI taxonomy): Eukaryota > Viridiplantae > Streptophyta > Pinopsida > Pinales > Pinaceae > Pinus > Pinus taeda. The sequence goes on along the minus strand of APFE031726878.1, from coordinate 18,303 downwards.
AAGGCATCTAAATGTTTTCTTAATAGGCTGCACAACTCCTTCTCCTAGGAAGTGGATAGGGATGGATTGATTTTCAAGGTTATTCCTGGGCCGAACTCTATATTCTTAACATGGAGAGAGGTTGGGTCAGCCACATAGACATCAGTTAAGGGGTTGTTTCTGGTTTCTTTCACTATGTCTTCTAATGGTAAGATGTTGGGGGGTAGATTCTGAATTACATTTTCAATGATATCATCCTCATCTTGCGGTTCCCCCCCATGGCGGTTTCAAATACACAAAGTGGTGCAGAATAGACTTCATCCTCATCCTCCTCCCCCATCCAAAGAGGTAGATCATGTTCTAGCAAGGGTTGGGCAGGGGGGTATAGGATTAACTGCTTGGACATATGCCCATTCTTGATGGTCATGTTCCCAACTCAACAACTGATGTAGGCATCGGTAGTAGTCAACCAGGGTCTTCCCAAGATGAGAGGATACCTAGTGAGCTTTGCCTATGACTCGAGAACTAAGAAATTAGTAGGGTACTCCCAAGAATCAATGGAGACCATCACATCTTCCACAATCCCTTTAGGGGTCACGGTGGAGTAGTCTGGTAGCTACAGTATTGTTGTGGTCTTCCTCAAGGAGCCCTGGAGGTTAAGTTTGAGCATTGTGTCCTTTGTCATCACATTAATGGCATCTCCCAAATCAATCAAGGTATGTGGGATCAAGGTGCCATTGATGTGGACATCAACTACTGGGCTTCCAGGGTCTAGATATTTTGGACAGATTACCTGTCCCAACATTAGGTCAGATAGTTTTCCTATGACATTGATGGTTGGGGCATCTCTCTTGTGCCTTCATAGATGCCTAAAGCACTTCTCTTTGATCAACCTATTGTATATATGCACATATTTTATGGCTTGGAGAAGTGGTATCTTCACACATAACTGTTTCAATTCTCCCAGAAGTTTAGCTTCTTCTGGGGTAGGTTGTGTTGTCCTGGATAGTCTCTCAGGAAAGGCTAGAATTTCTTTAGGTTCACTTTCCTCTTTATCTTCCTCAACCTCCCTAGGTGGAGGCTGGCTATATGGGAGAACCTTCCCATATCATAGGTTAATCTCATGAATCTCCACAACATACGTTGGGCATGATGGTTCCCCACTATATACTTGTTGAGCCTGTCTGTTGTTCAAGTTCAAGTTGAGCTGCGCAAGAATTTTGGGTTGCCATGGCAGAGCAGGAGGCAATGGTTGTGGTTGAGCAGGTGGTGGAGGCAAAAGAGCGGGAGGAGAGTTATACTAGGGCCTCCACCCTTGATGAGATGCATCCCATTGAGGTTGCGGCTGAGCATAGGATTGAAATGAATAAGTGGCTGGTTTGGCATGATATTGAGATGGAAAGGACCAAGGAGGAGATGTGGACTAGGAAGGATGAGCAAGGGGTCCCCAAGAAGGTATGGAAGTGACTTGGTTGGGGTTGTAGTATGCCTAAGATGTCCCTTGCATCCCTTGCTAGTATGGTCTAGGTCCATGTGGTCTCCTTTGGTTCATGAAATAGAGTGGTTCAATGGTTCCTTCGGCCCCCTGATATACAACTTTAAGTCCAGGAAAGGAAGGGCACTTATCTGTAGAATGATCTTCTTCACAGACTGAACAAACCTCTATAGAGTTCAATGGACATTCGTTCCTAGGATGCCTCCTGGTGCATCTAGGACAAAAGATGGCCAAAGCCCTCTCTGCTTCCTCTTGTTTCCTTTTGATATGCAAGGTATCCATTTGCATGGAAAGAGTCTACAACATCTCACTTTTGAAGTCTTCCAGCATGTCTCCTAGTTCACCTTTGATGGATGAATTGGAAGAGGAGGTGTTGGCTATGGGTTGACTCCCTTTACCTCTCTTTCTATCTGCTCTAGAATGGTTTCTAAAGACAGTCTTTATGTCCTCATAAGATAGTTGGTAGATTTCTCCCCCGACCAGTAGATGGAGGGTGTCTAGAAGGTCTTCCGAGATTCCCTGAATAGAACCAACTTCAGAGATTCAGGTTCAAGTGTGCACGTGGCCCTTTTGTAACTGAGCTGGAACTTCTCTTCATAATCTTCCAAGGATTCATCGCTTCCATGGTCATTTGGAAGATTTATTCTTTGGCATCTTTTGACCTACAGTAGTCCCGATATTTGTTATTAAAGGCCTTGTGCATTTGAGCCCAAGTTGTGATGCTATTGCCAAGTAACCCCATGAACTAGTGCAATGTAGCATCCTTGAGAGTAGAAGGGAATAGTTAAAATTTTGCTCATCTTCTGCATAGTCATAGGTTCGACAGATGACATCAAACTAAAAAAAGAAGGTGTCAAGATCTTCTGTAACCAAACCATGGAAGTGAGGTAGGGTTGAAGGACTTATATTCTTCATTTTGGTATCCCCGTTGGTCTCCTGAATGGGAAAGGTACCCTCTATTATTTCTCCATTTCCCCTAGCATTTATGTTTTCAGCAATTGGTTGAGGAGGGATTTTGCTTCTTCTTCTTCCCCTATAGGTTCTTCAAATATCTTTCGTTGTTCACCTAAAGGTTCTTCTTTATCACTGACACCGAAGAAGACAGAAGGTTGGCTATGTGATGTAGTGGGGGTGTTGGGCAAGAAGTTTCCTAAATTATCTCTATTCCTATGAGGCATGAAAGGAATTCTTTTTAGTTGGTTTTTGCTTTTTTACTGATTATACTTGCAAAAATGAAATGGATTGAATAACATAAATTACAACTAACTGAAATGTACTTTGCTGAAATGAAATTTGCAGAATTGAAAAGGAAAGCAAGGAAATGCAGAAACTGAAAGAAATAACTATTCTACTTTTGCTGAAATAAACTACTTAGCATAATGTTGCGATAGAAAATAGAAGAAATTAGTAATCACAAAATACTCTGACGCTTCCCCGGCAATGATGCCAAAAAGTGGTGAGCACCAGTATTGCAGCAATAATTCTGTAACTTCTGGGCTGCCTACTTTACTCTTATCAACCTGGTAGTTCGTAACAAATTTGGAAGCGATGGTGTTGTATGCACAAGTACTAGTTCTTACTACAGGATCTCACTTGATCAACTGGCACAAGATCACTAGGAGCTTAATCCAACTTCTATGGATTCCAGAAGAAGCTCTATATGTAATGAAAGAAAGGAAAACTTACTCTACAGAGGCTATTCTACTTGCAGAAAGGAAAAAGATTGAAATGTAAAGTAAACCTAGCAAACCCTACTTAACTAACTAATCCTAATTTTGCAGAAAGACATATGAAAACCATGAAATGAATGCCATTACCTACTCAAGGAAGTAAACAACATCTACTCAAGTTATTTCTAGAAGGAAATGAGGAAAAAACATCTTTTTGGATTTTTATGTATTTTTATGTGAATTTGTCATGCATGCAATTTGTTTGTTTGTGAATGTGGCAGTGAATAGGTGGCGATGGAGGGTGAATTTGGGACTTGAGAGGATGTAGGATGGTGTGGATGGGTCCTAGGAGGTCTTAGGTGGCCTTATGGAGGCATTTCTTGCAATCGGCCTTCAAAAGGAAGCCTACAGGAAAATCTATAGGAGGACACAGGGGATCTATAGGAGGTCTACAGGAGGATGCTGAGAGCAATTTTGAAGGTTTTAAAGGTGTGAGAGTGGGTGGAAAGGGTAGATGAAGGCTAGGATGATGTGTTAGGGCACCTAGAGTTCACCAAGGATCACTAGGAGAGGGAAATATGGTCAAGAGAGAGGAAGAAGTCTTATGGAAAAACGCAGAAAACTACGGTGGATTTGAGGTGAACTCTGGGCGACTTGTAGGGCATAGATTAGGGAGAGAATGTGATGGATTATAGGCTGACCGACTGTCACGAGAAATCTGCTGCAAAAGGTCTGACAGTCAAACAATGAAACCAAGAAAGCAAGGAAATTAAGTACATCAAAAAACGAAATTTTGCATCAAGCTAATCTAAAGTATGAGCTATGGAAAGAAATGCTGACAAATGCTATAATGAGAGAAAGCATGGAAGAAGACTTATTGCAAATATAGAAATGAGCATGGTGAAAGAGATCTAAAGCAAAGCATTAACCTTCTAACGAACTGCAACACTAGAAATCCTATGGAGAAGGAAAATCTGTGTTTTTATGGCAGCAAGAGGGTCTTGGCCTTAGTTCATGGTCCCAAAGGGAGGAAGGGAGCCCAAGGCACTATTGCTAGCCTTTTGTATCTTCTTTCTATTACTATTTATCTTGCTATTGAAAACATAAATGGAAACAACCTTCTAAATCACCAAAAGCAACATATTCTTAACCAAGAAAGAAATTCATCTAACAACAACTAGTCCATAAACGGAAACAAAGCATATAAATACAAACAAGAGGAGCTTGGCTACTTGGATTGGGCCCTAACACAAGATATTCAGCCCTCTGAGGTAACTCAATGCTAGCTCAAGAAGAATCTCATATTTATTATCAAAATAGTAATAGGATTACATGAAACTGTCACCAAAAGTAAGCTCGAAGTTGAGCAGAGCAAAACTGCAACAAAAATTCAACAAAAATTCGACCCTAGTGAGGCCCTAGGCTCTCTACTTATACAACTAATTCTCCCAATAGCTTCCTTAAAATCGGGGAGGCTTGGCTCCCAAAACTCGAGATAAACATAAGTTATCCTACACTTGCTTGGATGCCTCCTAGTGCATTGATTTGGTTGTTTGTGCTCGGAGCTGCATGAAGGATAATTCGAAGTGGGGAGTAATAATTAAGGGGGATTCCCTTCTATAAATCCTCTCCTTTATCGACTTCATATTATTGTTGCCAATTATCCATTGAATCTTTGACTTTGTCTTCACAATTCAACAAAAATCTGCATTAAACACATATTAGACCTCATGGCATCATAACTAACCCAACTCGCTCCATAAGCATAAATATAATAAAAAAACATGCAATGAGCTAAGAGAATGGTTGATTTAAATATGTTAGGAGGCAAAATGAGCCCATATAATTACCCATTTATGTGGCTCATCAAACTCTAATTGAAAGAGACGACATAACTACTTGGTGGGGGTATCATATGATTTCCCCCATGCTCCATAGGAATAGGATAAGGACTCTCCTGAACAACTGAGATGTGAGGGTCACTCTTCAATTCATGAGAATCTAAGTAGATGAGAAGAACATGAGTAGTATGATCACCACTCTCTTCTGGAACAGAGTGAGCAACTGGTGGTGGAACCATGTCGACACTCTTTTCGACCAATGGTTGGTCGGGAACAGACACAATGGAGTCTTGCTCAGGAAGAGAAGGATGGGCAGGAGATGAATCTAAGTCAATCTCTTTACTAACCGGGAGAGGGTCAGAGGTAATCCTCTGATAACCAACATGAAGTTGGGGTTGAGGAGTTGTAAGGTTTTCCAAAACTTTGGATTCTCTATCCATAAGAGGACAAAGGTGAAGAATATGCTCTTCGTCATATAACCTATAGGGGAACCTAATCTTCCCTTTCTTCTTACTATCACTGGCCAAGGCTACAACATTGACATGACCTCTAGAGGTTGATGGGGATGGTGATCCAAATTTGGAGACCATACCTCTTAGACTTTGGGAATGCCAGGACAGTCTCAAAGGAGATGGTCACCCTTACACAACTTGCAAAGGAATCTAACTTTCCATGGAGGATCCGAAGGTTTGTCTACAGGAGGTGCATTTGGAGTAATATCCACACGGTTGGCCTCTCACTTATATAACTTATTCTTCTTCTTCGTCTACTTCTTCTTCTTCTTAGCCTCCTAGTTACTGGATTTCAAACTTTCACCAGGCAAAGTAGAAGAGGAAGAGGAAGAAAAAAGGGAAGAAGGGGAGAGGTCAAACTTAGAATCATCATGGTGTGATTCAAATGAAGGAGACAACAGGGTAGGAGTTGGGACACTTGGGACCATCGAGGTCGAAAATAACCAGATAGATAAACCAATGGTTAACCCAGGGAGGGACAACATTTCCATATAAGGAGCACCAATGTTTCCAAAGGAAGGAAAAGGACTCAGATTCCCATTTAAGGAGAATCCTTGGCTCGTAGACTCTCGAAATGTTACCATTTGAATTGAACCTAAAGAATCACTAAGGAAGATAACTTTAACTAAGAATATTTCGTGGGTAGTTAATTTTAAGACACTAAAACAAAACTTTGCCTTTTCATATTTTAAGAGTCGAGAAAAGGACAAAATGTGACACTAGTCACTTTCAGAATTAATGATATCGAAAGGACAAGTTCTCGAATAAGTTTAATGAGTCAAAAAGATCAAATGACTATTTTGGATGATCTAGGTAAAAAGGATTACCAAGTAACCGTGAACTGCAAAATACCTCCCGAGGAACCGAGAAGTACGGGCATGCAATCTCCTTGAATGTTTTGCTCGGTGTATCATGTTTACAAGGTGGTAGACTCAACTTCATATGGATAAAGGATTTCATACCTAGTCAGGTCTCCCTTTATATACACGACGGTATGGGGAGCACAAGTTCATACTAGCATTGTCTAGTGCCAAAGTGAACATCAGCTACTAGGTTTAAAGACGTCGGAACATGTCTCTAGACTAGACCTCTAAATATGAGAATTAAGTTTCAATGCTTCCTTAGGTTAATTCAATAGATTTTAATAGTTTATCTTCAATTAGGTTTCAATTACAAGGCCCTACTGTTGTCATCTGAAAAAACTCCTACATGCAGCTATATGAAAAAAGAAATCTTTGTCTTCGATGAAAGTTAACACTAATTGAGAGATAGAGAACACATAATCAATGCAACAATCAAAGAATGGAATCTTTCACTAATAAATATTCTAATTGCACTAAATCATTCTAATGATTATGATGATGTAATTCTAGCTTCTTAATGACGCTACTATGCAATATTTTCACTTAAGTAAACTAGAATGATGTTCTTCTTTTCATAAAATGCAAAATGAATCTTTCACATAAAACACTTTGAATGAAAATGTTCACAATTCCAAACAAACAAGCGTCAATCAAATCCAAAGCATGATGAATGAAACTAAAAGCAACTTCTTCCTTGACCCATACAAACCAAACACCCAAATGTTTCAATTGACAAACCAAGCAATGTAATCTATGCTCGTAACGAGAAAAGAGACACTCGAAATAAGAGAACAAACAAGACTCTTTCACTCATTCAATTGAAAATGAAGTAATGAAGATGAGATTCTGAAGGTCAAGACACACTGGCATTAGAATGGGAGAAATTCTTATTTTTTTCTTAACTTAAAGACTGAAGAAACTACCTAACTAACAACTAGTGATGATAGGCACATCTAATCAGTGCTACAACTAGTGTTGATGGCCTGGTCGACATAACTGCCTAACTGACAACTAGCACTGATCGAGGGATTCAAAGAAAAAATAAAAAATAACTTCACATAGGGCCAAACTTAACACATCAGAGGGTGGGCTAAACCAAGAAAGCACACAAACCAAGCTAAATGAGTTTTCTAGTCAGGGAGAACACAACCTAAACAAGCTACAAGGAAAAAATCAAGAGAGAAAGACACACTAGTAGAGATCCGGGGTGGACCCTAGTCTTAACCTATAGGCATTGGCGCGACTGCCTAAATAACAACAAGCACCATAAGGGGGTCAGTGGATTGTTTCTCAGCATATCATGCTGATAGACACGACTGTCAGAGAATTAAGCGCGCTGAGTGAGGATGAAAAGAAAAAAATATAAGTTTTCAAACGTTGGGACCAGACTTGCTACTATGAATTTCAAACCCAGAGCAGTAAGCAAAGAAAACAAACAGAACTAAAAGGAAATGGTGAAACTAGAAAAGTTCACACAAAACCATGAAATTCCAAGCAAACAAATAGAAGGATTGGTTCCCAAGTGGAGTCGCCAATTTGTGGTGAAGTAGAATTATGAGTGTGGACACAAATAATTCCTCTAGCCCAATAATGTGTCTAGCCACAACTAATACATGCTATGGAATATTTCCTTAGGTTAGAACCAATTAAGAGGGCCTACCTCTTAGTACGCTTATCTTGTTTCGTGATGACATTTCTTGCTCACTCCAACTATTTCCCATTTCCTTCTTCGAACACATGAAACAAGTAAACAACAACCATGATAATAGACAAACTGTAATTCAACCTACTTAACAAGTCAAGAAACATTAAGACATAAACATGTGAGATGAAACATTTTGTAGGAAATCAATCAACAGTCATGTATATATTAAATCAAGAAGAGATTACAACCATTTTCTTGACATTGTTGTTCTCCTTCGATAAAACTAGGTTCCCACACACTTTTGTTAACATTCCATGATGGCCTCAACAATGATAGTTTTAAGGATATTCCCTTTGGGCTTCACACTAAACCAAATTCACACTTCTCCCTCACACAAAACTAGAGATCTACAACTATGAATATCTTGCTGATTACTCCAAACTTACTTAGCACTAGCACACCAACATTAACACTTCAACACTAGCTTGTGCTTGGGAAAAAGGTAGGTTTATATAGCATGAATGGATGGGCTATGGTTCCTCTTCTTATGGGATATGGTTTTATCTCTTGAGGTAGTTCCATCCTTATAGGGGAAAGGAGCCCAAGCTGACTTCCTCAACTCCATCCAGCTCAACCATTTACGAGACTTTCGTTACGAAGCTTCTAGAGCTGGAAGCTTTGGCTCCTTATTTAAAAAACTTTCCAAAAGAGGATCGGCATGATTGGAACAAAGCTCAGTCACTCTGGTTGATGCTAGGGACAATGTTAATACCTGCATATCAGCACAAGGAGGACAAGGGTCATTAGTGTCGGTCTTGTAAACTGGGAAAAACAAAAGATTTTTGGGAAATGATGCAAAAGGAAATTGTTCTGCTCATGAAGAGGGACACAATGGGAGTTTCTTCATGAAGGGGAAGCATGTAGGGTTCACTGTAGAGGTCCTCCAGGATCATGGAATGAGAAGTATAGGGATAGTGAGAAAATGATGTGTAACAGTTGTTCAAATCGAACCTTTCCCACCTCTTCCTTTGATTCTCTTACTGCTGCTACCAATTTTTGAATCTTTTCTACTGAAGCTACCTCGACTGGGATCTCGAGCTCTAGAAGCTCACTGCATGCTTTGGTTATGGCCTCTTCCACCTGCTAGTTACGCATAACTACCTCCTCACAATCCTACATCACTTTATTATTTTCCTTGAACATCTGTTTGTTTTTTATTTTGACTTTTTTAATGACCAAAAGAGCTCACTACTTCCATATCTTGATCTCATTTTTGATGCCCTGATGTAGCTCGTGCAATGTCTGAAGGGGGAGAACTGTAAGATCAAAGCTTAGATTCTTCAATTTTTGTGTTCTCTCTCTTTCCTCTCTAGCCTTGACATGTAGTGATACTTCTGGAAAATGGACCAATCGGAGGTCTGTGGTAAGCTCGACTGTCGAAGGTACCACACTCACTTGATTCACGCTTGCTTGAAAAACACTCACTTGAATTACGCTCATCTGAACTTGCAATTATTTAAGGCTCTATTGGACCTTTGTCAATACTACCATGTATTGATCCTCAATATTCCCCCACATCGCTTTCGTCATGGAATGGATGGTGTCACTAATTTCCTCAAATTCCCCCTCAGTGGGGACCAAAGGTTCTACGCTAGTGGATTTATTTGACTTCTGTTTCTTCTGCGCACCACTAGCACTCTGCTTCTTCCGCTTCTTTATAATGAATGAGGAATCAATGTCCTCCGTGTCCAAAATAAGTTTTCCACCACCCTACTCCAATTCATCAGTATCCTATTCTACAGCAGGCTCGGTAGTCTTTTCCTTGAGGTTAATGGTGATTGTCGAAGGAACATTCTAGGTATCCTTCTTAGTTGCTTATTTTTTAGCCTGCGCACGTCAACTGGTCTTACTTGTGTTGTCCTTCTCTGTCAAATTTACCATTGTTGGGGTAAGACAATTACTCAACCACTTAATTATGACCATCAAAATTTCATCTTCAAACACTAATTATGGTATCTCATCCTATACCTTCTCCAAATATTTCTTAGCATGGATAGAGACACTATGAAAGTCCGCTTTAAAATCAGCAATGTCGCTATACTATTGAAATAATGTAAGTGACAACTGCGGCCTTTGGTTGATGACTATGCATAGGTCCATCTCAAAGAGAACCCAAAATATTTTGTTCTCCATAACCCGGGTCGGTTCCTTAGAGGCCCACAGTGAGGAAAACTTTGCAGCCTCACACACATCAGGTTCCACATTAGGGAACTACGAATCCTCTGGTGTTAGCCATGTGTATTGGAATGGCTTCCCTTCTTCCTGTGCTTCATGACAGTCATCCAAAATCTCTTGACAAATATACCTGACCTAATTAAATTGGACCCCCTTGCTGCATTTCATAGCCAAGGATACAACTAGGGCCAACACCTCATTTTCCTAACACTTCTACATGATCTTACTGGCCAAAATGGATGCAGAAAAATGGATAGCCTCATCATTAATAGAACTAATAACATATCCCCAAGATTTCTTGACTATTCCAAAATCATTCTTGATCTGGGCGGCCAACATTTTCTCCTGAGGTTTCCCAAAAAATGCATCATTGGGGTTCACTCCTTGATGAGGCAGCACGGTAATCCTTCGGATTAACATATCATCAATCGGGATTGGCTCTTTGAGCCATAGATGCCCATCATGTACCAATGCCAGTAGTTGGCGCACACAGATTGTGTTTATGTTGCTACCACCAAAATGTGGAACATAAAGCATATTCGACAACCCAACGTGTTGAATCTCGGCAACACACTTCATTGGTTCAAACCTTGTCACTCCATCTTCTTTGTAACAAATAGGTTGGAGGTAATTTCTGAGCTTGAACTGGGGATACTTTCTGTGATCATTCAAATCACAGTCCTCCATGTGTAGGTGTGGCACCTTGGAAAACAACTCTCCCTCAATTGGCACTTCCTCTGGTAACATGGGTGTAAATACCTTATATTTGATAGAATTTGGGTCCTTTATCACCTCGTACCGTCCTTTTGACTCAGGAATATTAATTCTGCATGGATCTTCCTCGCCTTCCTCAACGGTCATATTATAGCATTCCAGTGCATGCTGCAACTGTGCGTTTCCAGTCAGGTTATACCCAAGTAATTGACTCATTAGGTGTCTGGAAAATTGTTGCTCTAATTTCTTGGAGGGAATCCTTTATACACTAAAATCCATTCTCAAAGCTAAAGGTGAATATAAAAATTTCCTTCATATCGTTCCAATTTGCGGTACTATTTCCTGTAAAACTAGTGTCTATTTTATCTGCTAGTCCCACTAAGACGGGTAGCTATCTTAGAAACAAACAATTCAAAGTAACTTATTTTCCTTTATGGATGATAGATAAGAGAGAAGCAGAGAGCAACAACCTTAATCTTTTTCTTGGCTCCTTGCTTGTTTCCTCTCTCCTTTGATAGAGTTTGTCACTCCTTTCTCACTTGTCCCGCTTCAAAGAACACCTGTAGAGGAAAAGAAACAAGAAACCATCAAAGCATAGAGATCTATAATACCATAAACAATGAAGAATCAGAAGTACATTAACCATACAATTGCATACACAAATACAAGATTCAGAAATACAAAAGTATACAGAGGAAAACTCAAATACCTTTATTGATAGTAGAAGTAGAAGGGAGGATTACAACCTAGCTGTTTGATCCAGCATCATCCTCCCAGCATGAAAGACCTCTTCACCTTAGGAAAAACAAGATCACCCAAAAATACAATGTCCCAAAGAGAAACCAATAGCACTTCCTTACAAATTACAAAATTCCAGCCTCTAGATCTCTGTGATGAGGGATCCATTTATAGATATTTGCAGAGGGGTGAGTCAGCTTCTGGGTTTTTGATTAGTGTCATTCCATTGATAGTTCTTGGTTCCACTTGATGAATTTCTATTGATCTCCTATTCATCCCTGGGAGAATTCAGAGAGGCAAGTTGTATAGGAGAGTTTCTAGAAGATTCCTTGGGCATCACTTAGCAAACTATCTCTGCCATTTGTCCATTCTCACTCATCACACCCTACATAAGGCCTTTTTAGTATGCATCACACCTCCCATGTGTAGCAGGTGAGATGCATCACACCCTAACCATGGAGTGGTTAGTTGGTCCGGTTTTGGCCAGTTCTGAGTGGTTTTTCAAGTGGAACTTCTGGGAAATGATGTAATCAGTTAACCATGATCCTTTAGGGTATGAAAAAACACTTTTAGGCGTTAAAGAGCCCTTGGTTTATCAACATATATGATTGGGGTCGGAGTGCCCAAATATGTCTATAACAGTTTGCCCCCTAACGCATGAGGTCGTAAATCTTCTGATGTCGCGTGAAATGCTTTATCATGAGGATCCGAGGTTTTTTGAACTGGAAGGTGACCTGTAATAAAGATACAATACAATACATTATCTTCATATTATTTTCATGATCTAGCTGAGGTGGGCATTCCCATGCTCAGCTTTATAAATTCATTTTCATGTACATAGGACAGACAATCGTCTACTATTGAAGATTGGTACTTCTTGTAGAGCCATCATCCCTTAGCTTGGATGATCATCTGTGCAGCTATGGCGTACATTTAATGTCTTTATTTTCCTGAATATATCGCATCCTGGATGGATGAAACTAGATCTGGAGCGTCTTGCTACCAATGAAGTTCTTCAAGTTTTCTTCCCTTTTTCCCCAGTCATTCTTGACCAATACCTCTTTATTTTTGTCAAGCTTGAGGAGGATAACATATGCTTGTTCTATAATTTGCTCGCTATGTTTTAGTGAGCCTAGCAGTAGTGAAACTAACTCTTGTCTGGATGGACAAGTTTGTCGCTATTGTTTTAACAAGTTTAATGACAAAGATAACTCGGTCCTTTTCATGTTTAGAGAGTTTGAAAAGGGACAAAAAGTAAACTCCATCAGTCCTTTTTCATGGCATAATCCCTTAAGCTCGAAAAAGTATAAAATAATACTAAAGGAATGACTTTTCGATAGTTTTAGCAAGCCAAAAAAGACAAGCACTCGATCTTTTTGTGGAATGATCCCTCAGGTCCAAAAAGATTAAAAGGTAGAGGAGGGATGGTGCTTCCCCTTACTTTAACGAGCTAGAAAGGCCAATAGCTTGGAAATATTTTCATATTTTATGAGTCTAAAAAGAGCTTAAAAGAGGCTCGTCTTTGAGGAACGAGTGGTGTTTTCGGGTAGTAACTTGTCCCAGGTAAGTTTGGAACTTCTTAAACATGGCAGTGTAAAGAGGGTGGCTAACAGAATCACTCATCGCAGATGTTCCTCAAAAGGGTAAACAATCAAGTGGAAGTGTATGATAAGCCAAAAGAATGGGGGTGATGGAAGAACACAACCAAGGCTCGAAAGGCTGATATCAAGCCAATCACAAAGGTCGTTTACTGAAGGTAGGTTTATTTTTTAATGAGCTTGAACCTTGTGCCAACATGTGCTCGGTTTCGGTTTCATGTTTACACAAGCTTGAAACAAAAAAGTATGCTTATTATAAGTTTGCATGCCCCCAGCATAATGACGCAAATCGAGGTGCATGCCCCCCAAGCTTCATTACATTCAATGCAGTGGTTGGAATGAAGGTTTACCTTCAAGATATTTGAAAGACTCGACTTGGATTTTACGAAATCGTAATCAAAGTCTTGATTTGGAAAGGGATTTGTTTAATTTTTTAATGAGGTTGACACATTAAAAGAACCATCCTCATAACCCTTGTTTCATTTTGTAATGAGATCGACACAAGATAAGAACCATCCTCGGTAACCCATAGTATGAAAATGGTCAAAGCTCTTCTTAATCTTTGATGATGTAGAAGATATCATATGATAGGTTTCCACTGTGGCCACTTCTGCCAGGTTACTTGGAGGCAAGAGGGCAAAAGTACCCATTAAGGAAGGGTCTTTTAGGAGACCTACTCTGACATTTTGAAGCGATTGAGAACTTCCATGGATCAATGGAATGCTTCCAGTAGCTTGTGAACTGTTGGGGAAAAATTTTAGTTGGTCAACGATTGTAATTCCACCTTGGAAGGGAAATGCAATCTTTCTAAAATATGTTGACACAACGGCAGCCATAGTATAAATCCAGGGCCTACCTAGTAGGATATTGTAGTCAAGGTTTCCATCAATGACCCCGGCTTCAATTTCTACTATCTTTCCCCCTAGTTCAATTTGCAAGTTACTTAAAATCCCATATGGCACATATGTTCTTCCATCGAACGCTTTTAATGTCGTTGATGATTGTGACAAGGGTGGTGAGCCTAAAGTTTTCTAGCAACTCATTAACATAATATAGGTAGATGCCCCCTCATCAATAATTGTTCAATGAATAGTTTTGTTGAGGGTTTTTACCTGTATAAGGAAAGCGAGTTGGGCCAATAACCGAGGTTCGTATCCTTTATGGCTGAATGCCACAAGATTGGAATCCGTTGGGTCAATCCCACCTATTGCTAATAACAGAGCCTACTTTTGGGAGGGGCAATTTTGCACTACTTCAAGGGTCAACATAGCAGATGGTGATTGAGCCAGATCTTCCACTATATTATAATTTTGTGCTGCTCGGGCATGAGGATTAAATGTCGATTTATGTACTACTCCCTTAGGTGGCTTTATAGTTAATTTAGGAATGATGGGTGGAACAACTTCTGGTGAATTTGTTGTCAAACTACTGGGTTGATCTGTAGCCTTGTTGTTCGATGACTATGGATTCCCAAAATCTTTATTTCTTGTCGATATCAAAGCATAATTTTTTCTGTTTCAAGATGGATAACATAAGCACTTGGGATTTGGAAGCATGATCGGTAGCAACCAGGTTAGTTTTTGGGTTTGGAAATGGATCAGTCAACATAGCTGAGGTAGTTGAAGTCTTTAAAAATTTCACAACCTCAACTCGATGTGGACAATCTCTCGTGAAATGCTCGTCGTTACATATTAAACATGGATAACGAGGTTTCTGTTTCCAAGCAGGGTTTTCAGAAGATTTTTCAGGAGTCAAATCTTCCTGTTTCTTCCTTTTGTTTTTCCCTTTCTTCTTGCCCCCTAGTTTCTTTGGTTCTTTTCCCTTATCAGATGACATGGCATTAACCTCTGAGGTAAGAAGTTTTTCATTTGATTTTTTACTAGAAACTGCAAGGGCTTTACCAGATGGAGCCTTTGCGGTTTGCGTACTTGAGGTGCCAATCACACCACCGCCGGCATGAGAGTCCCTGTTTGATTTAGGAGGGGGAGAAACGAAAAATTCTGGTCTAGGAGCATAAGGAATTTTGTCATAGAGCGTGCCAGACTGAGTATAGATCAAGTCTAAATATTGTGCATGAGAAATGACTTGCTCTTCAATGACAACTCCTCCCTTGGCCACATCTTTTGTAATAGAAGGTAAGAATGACATAATAAACCACTCAGCTAGAAGCTGATCAGGAACATATGTCTTTACCATTCAATGACAACGTTGCCACTCATGAATATGATTAGATATGTGAGTGGTTGTTGTCTGTTTAAAGTTGGTAAGGAGTTCTGTTCCCATTTTGTACCTTATAGGTAAATGAAGTGGGTTAGAAAATTAGTGGCGAGGTTACTAAAGTTTTCAAATGAAGCTTTAGGCAATTGAATGTACCATTTCGCTGTGGACCAGTTAGCGTTTGCTAAAAAAGGTGAATTGAATCATCATTGAGGGTGTTGGATGAACACCACAAATGAAAGGTCATTACATGATTCAACGAATCTTCACCCGAATTTCCATTGAATTTAGGAATATTTGAGGGAAGTTTATGAGGAATAGCTAGCCACCATGGGGCATAAGCAATTGGATCATTCGTTAACCGGTTCAAATCTGGTAATTCTAAAGTTTCTGCAAAGGGCAACTGTTGATTCAGGTTTGGCGAAGCGTACCCAGGATAAGATGGGATTGAATGAGCAGTGGGTCTTTGCATACTAGCATAATGTATGTGATGCTGATAACTTTGATAAGGTTGATGGGCATAACCATTATAATATGGTTGTTGATAACCGTTTTGAACATATGGTTGCCCATTACCTGCAAAGCTTTGTTGCTGAGGTCCTTGGTAAGCTTCCTAGAATTATGGTTGTTGATATTGTATCAGCCATGGTTGTTGGACCATTTGCTGTTGTCCAATACTGGATGTTTGACCAAGATGAGGGGCGATAGTACCCATTTGAGTCTAATTCACTCCAGTTAAGGAGGCACTAATCTGAGGTTGTGATTGAGCTGTGGAGACAAGAGGCTATTGTATTACGACCAGAGAGACTTAAGGTTGACATACAACAGGAAACGCTTGTACTTGTGACACCGTCACAATAGCAGGTGTACTGGGAATGTTCGACATAGGTTGATTTTGTTGCATTGAATACACAACTCTTGGTTGTTGAGGTAGTATTGGTACCCAACCACTGGATGCAATTCCAATTTGACCCGAATTTTGTTGTGAACTTTCATATGGTTGTTCTCCTAGACGGAATAATGAAAAGGCATACTGCCCCCCATATGGCGGCAGTACAGTGTTCAGAGGATAAATTGGTTTTTGGAGACTGGACTGCCCAAATTGATACTAATGTGAAGAATCAATTTGCTGAGTCTCAACATAAGAAATTCCAGATAAGATTCCAGATGAACAAATAGGAACAGACCATGCTATCGAAATAGTCCCTAGGTGGACTCCGTCTAGTAGTTGAGAACTAGTTGGGACAGATGGTATATGAGTGAACATTGTCGAAGTAGCAGTAGGAGGCTCCATTGCAGATGTATCAGATGATACATTCCTAGATGTCGATGGTTGTTCAAACATATTTAGTCTATCCAAAAGATTTCCTAGTGATTCGACAGGAACTTGCGATGAAAGATGATTGAAAGAACTAACCTCTGTAGTAGAAGGATATAGGTGGATCTCAGTTCAAAAATGCAATGGGGTACTGGATGGAAGATCCTCTACAATCTCTTCTATAGCAATCAGTCTAGGTGGAAGAGGTAGACCGTCAGGTTCGTAAAATATTTCTGGAGCCGAAGAAGGTATAGTTTTTGTAGCGACAGACACTGGAGGGGTGACACCTTCTAAATCAGCCCTAGTGGGAGCTGGTTTAGGGAGAGAAGTGTTTACCGTTACACTAGTATTAGTTCTAATGTCCTCTTTTAACTGTGGAACTTCTTCTCTAAAGGAAGATGTACCAAACATGACCAGAGTAACTGGAGTCTCTGATGATGTTGAAACACAAGTTTCAAATAAACCAGGAGATTTCGACCCACTTAAATGATACCATTTTTCTCTGAATGGTTTCATCTCTAGATTCAAAGACAGTTGACTCATTAGTCCCCGCAAATGACAGGGTTTTGATTGACTTTCTTCCACGATTGCGAATTACTCGATCAACTCAAAATTAAAAGGGGAAAATGTTATTCCGAATTAAATGAATTTTATGACGCTTTGACACAACTTGCTTTTTCAATTTTTAAGAGTCAAGAAAAAGATAAAGGTGACTCTAGTTGCCTTCAATTTTTAATGATCCTGAAGTGACAAGTACTCAGATGGAACTTTTCTTTTAGGGAGTCAAAAAGGAATGAAAGTGACTACTCTGGAAGTCTAGACAGATGGATTACCAAACCAATCACAAAACTGCAATATACACCTTGGTGGTAAATTAAAGAGAAATTACCAAGGACTTTACGTATGGCAGTCAATCTTCCCGAACGCTGTGTTCAGTGCATTGTGATCGAGAGGGTGGTAGACACGGCTTCCTAAGGATAAAGGGTATCAGCCTATTGTGGTCTCCCAATATATACTCGATGGTACAGGGAGCACAAGTCCATACTGGCACTTGTCATATAAAGGAGGAGGAATCACCCAAACTTCGATGAAAACGATAGTTACCAGGTTTTATGATGTCGAAATACGTCTCTAGCCTAGACTTCTAGATGTTGTGTGTTAGGTTCTGTTGAAGCCACGAAAATCGGGTCGACAACAAGGGGTATACCCACCCGGTCCCGACCTTGGTTGGCAGCTCCTTATCCGTTTGGTATAGCGGGTCTGACTGGGGATAATGGGACCAGTTTCCCAATCTGAGGGTGTGTGTGTGTGTGTGTGTGTGTGTAGAGTTGGATGAAGCTGATCTAAGAGTACTTTAAAGCTAATTTAATTCAGATTCTTAAACTAACTCTATGCTATTTTAATCTAATGAGAAACAACACATCTAATCTATGCTAACCCGGGGTGTATATCTTCTATTATGCGATCTAAAGAGATTT
>APFE031726876.1:48419-65105 GCA_000404065.3 Pinus taeda | reverse complement strand
GCTTGATGTATGCAATGGTCTGTACCAGACCAGACATTGCACATGCAGTGGGAGTATTGAGTAGGTTTATGTCAAAACCAGGGAAGGAGCACTAGACAGCAGTGAAACGGGTTTTCAGGTATTTGCGTGGCACTAGTGATTATGGTTTGTGCTACCAAGGAAGACCAGGATTGGACAGAGTGTTGGATATCCGTGGCTTTGTTGATGCAGACTGGGCTGGAGATCTGGATCAGAGAAGATCTACAAGTGGGTATGTGTTTTAACCTATTTGGAGGTGCAGTCAGTTGGATGAGTAAGAAACCATCTGTAGTGGCACTATCAACTACAGAGGCAGAATACATGGCAGCCACTCATGCAAGCAAGGAAGCAGTTTGGTTGCAGAGATTGTGTTCAAGTATGGGGTTAGTACATGGAGATATAAGGATAGACTGTGACAGCCAAAGTGCAATTTTCTTGGCAAAGAACCCTGCTTATCATTCAAAGACAAAGCACATTGATGTTCAGTATCACTTTGTGAGGGATATGATAGAAGACAAAAAGGTGTTGCTGGTAAAGATGGAAACTTTGAAGAATACTGCAGATGCATTGACAAAATCTGTTAGCTCTGAGAAGTTCTCTTAGTGTAGAGAAACCATGGGTGTTTCAGGGCTGGAAAAATGACTAAGCTCTCCTGTGGCCCCCTGAGGAAAGAAAACAACAAGTGGGAGATTGTTGGGTTGTATTATATTCTTTCCACATAGTTAACAGGGGGTTTGAGGGGTACCCGTAACCCCACTTTACGGGGTCCGGGGCAGCACCCCAAAAAATTTTGGTTTTGGACCCTATGTTAGGTTGGGCGGACCCACCTATGGTTTTGTGCATGATTTTCGCACATGTTTTTTGGACGCGATGGTTTTCGGTCCATGGTATTGGATCGATGGCTTTTTGGTCCATGGTATTGGACGTGATGGTTTTTCGGTCCATGGTATTGGATGCTTCGGCATGTATAAATATGTATTGTAACATTGAAAGGAAAATAATGAAAAATCAAGCTGGTAGTCTCGGTTTTGAGATCCAGTGGGAAATCTCTGTGTATATGTGTTTTATGTGTTATGCTCTTGCATTTTTATTTTTCCTGTGATTTAGAATTCGTATGCAGGTAATTTCTGTATGGGGTTAAAACCTACATTCAGACTCTACATCTCAAGGCATAAGTTTTTCAACTTCACATGGATCTACTAAACTCCCAAGTTAGGATCCTGTATCAGGGTCTCATGCAGCCTCATCGCGATCTCCAAGACTTCTTCCTGAGTCGTTAACCTCTGTTAAGACAGCGTGTTCCTCAAATGTGGCGTTAGTGATGCTACAAACCATTTGCAGTGCTATCCATCCATCAAAGTCATATTGGCTTCACGAATTGTGCACTTCATTATGTGAACCAACTCCCAAGGAGTCTCGCCTGGTAGCATTTTGATTTCCTTGAACCCAATGATCAACTGCACCTCTGTCTTCGGCCTGCTAAATTCTCTCTTCAGCGTAATTTGGATATCTGTGATCCCCCGTATTCAGATTGTCATTAGAATGCTTAATATACCATGTCAGCGCACGATCCTGTAAAGCGCTGACCAACATTTCTTTCTTTATGTTGTCATCGTGTTGAGACTAAGAAATGTCATATTTTCATTCACCTTTTTCTTCACTATTCCTTACATTTCATCATCCCATTAACCTTTTATCATATCATTTTCATAAATACATTTGGGTTTCACCTTCTTATTTTCCATTTTATTCATTTTGGTATACAAGTGAATTTATGATAAATATTAAAAAAATACACATATTTAATATATCTCAAGAATATGGAAATTGTGAATTGTAGGAAATATGTGAAGATTAATTCCAAGAGAATTCTCAAATATCTCCTCCGCCATATAAGGAGATAATTATGCAAGCCTATTCCTAAGGAAAAATCATGGATTTTGGCATATCTTATCCAAGATATGTGAGAGATTTGTGGAGGATTCAAAGGGATCATATTTTGTAATAATGGGAAAGTAGTTGAAAATGCTTCAGAGATTTGTGGAGGATTCAAAGGGATCATATCTTGTAATAATGGGAAATTAGTTGAGAGTGCTTGAGAGAATATTGGATATGTAATTATGAGATCTTTATCTTCCTCATGTATATAAGAGAGTGCTCTCTCTTCATTTGAATAATAAATAATGGAGAATGGAGATTAGCTTTAAGAGATAGTTTTGTAATCATGATTTGTTATTTGGTTCTTGTAATATAATTTAATATATTTTTATTGTTGTGAGCTCACATATGTTGTTTGTCATTCAATTCTTCACACCTTGTATTGCTTTTCCTTTATGCAATTTCTTGCTTTCATAGTTAATGTTTCAATGCCTTCCTAGATTAATTTGATTTCAGTTATTTATATTAAATTAGTTCCACTTCGGTCCTGCATATATAGAGCATGTGCCTCGTAAGTTTACGAACCTCAGATTGACAAATTAAATAGTTGGGCAAGTACTACAACAGAATTAAATGAACATATTTTCATCCAACATTTTGGCGCCGTTGTCGGGGAGGCACGATGGATTGAAGTTTAGTTTGATTTTTCATGCAAACGTGTTTAGACATGTTCCTAACTCCTAGGTGTTAAGGTGGTAAGATGTGGGGAACATCTTATCCATCGCGTTCGAGATACCGTAATGGGCTCGACCTCTTACAGACAGGGCATGTAGGGTGTGTTTACATTTATGCAAGTGTGAATTTCAATTTCTGCAAGTGTGTTTGATTTTCACAACTATGAAGAGTGTTTGATGAATTCATGGTTCATGGTTGTAATTGAAGAATTCAATTACTAAATTAATGAGCAGGCCTTGTAAGAGGATTTAATTGAGTATTGAATTCAAGATTATTTCTGTGGTCCTTTTGTTTTTAATTCAATTTTTAGTGATGAGTGTCAGCTTGGAACTACTCACTCAGATCCTTGCAGAAGTCAGAATCTCCTCTTCCCTGGAAAAGGAGATCTTGACAAGAATTGAAAGTTCAACTACTCCCCAATAAATAAACGAAGATTCAACATCTAAAGAATCCCACGTATCTGATGTCGAACAGTCATTTGAACAGGAGATTGAGGAAGAACAATAGGAGTTACAACATGATCTAAGTGAGAGAAATTGTGCTTATCAAAGCTTTATCGAACAACGGTTCCAGGTAAGTACTAGATTAGATTCATCTTTTCATTTTTTAGTTCATTTTCAGTTACAACAACTAGACTCATTCACTTTCAAATATTTTCATCCATCATTTAAAAATTTGCTACTGGATATATTGTTGTTACTGCTACGTGAATGGCTTCATTGGAAGTTTAATTACACGTAACTAATTTTTTTTCTAATTAGTACAGAGTAGGTAGGATTTCATTTTTATTTTTTTCTTTCATTTTCAGTTTTGCTTAGAATAAGTATGCTCTCCTCCGCGCTTAGTGCGATTGCCAGGATCATAAAATAGGGATGATTTAGACTAATTTCAAGAATAAATAAATGTTTTGCAATATGCTTGATCAAAAACATCTTTCAAGATGCAAATCATTGTGTCCAATTGTTATAAATAATATACCCCTTGTAAGTTTATATTTTAACTCAACTCAAATATTTTAAAGTTAAAAAGAGGATAGCTACTCAATTTCTTTTCAATCTTTCTCGAAGATTTGTGTTTGACAGCTACCATCTTTGTGTTTAACCGCTACTATTGACATTTCGTGATTTCAATTACATGTCATAGCAGCTTTGTGAGAAAGCGCACAACAGATTTCTATAGTTGGTATTCTTTCCAAAGAAAGATCGTTTCAGAGATCAACCGCCTCTACACTCCAAGGTATGTTGAGCAAAATGTTCTTACTTTTCTATAAACTCATGCATGGTTTGAAAAAAATACGTTGTCCTCTATCGTGACACATAACCCCCATATTTGCCTGTCCGCCTTTTGATTCAAGCGCTTTCATCCAAATGGATTTTCAGGCTATATAGGCATTCCATGACTACTTCTATTCTTTTCTCTCATCCACTGTGGGCTGCAATTTATGGTTTCACACTATAATACTCATTTCCAAATGCGCCATAGCGCTATCACCAAATTCTGTAACAGTCCAAGGGGAAACAACGTTCAGTGTCAGGCCCTTCTGATAAAATGTACATCATGTCTACTCGGTCCCTTTACACAGCTCGTGTGTAGCGCCTCGGAACCTCGTGGTCCTTTGAGAAAGTGTTGCTCTGCCTCGCTATAGCTGACTGAAGTATCTACTGTGAACTCAGTAATGAATCCTCCTATAATCCATTTGAGCCAGTGATCAATAGTGCACACGATATTATCCTCTGATACTTCCAATCTGTGCAGCGACTCTGGAGTCCACAAAATAGGATTATCGAGTTTCCACATTTATTGGCTATTTTCTAGCTTCGTGATCCACTTGTACAACTCAGTAGGGAAAGATGCAAAGAAAATTTCATGGATTTCCCTGTACAGGTAGCAGTCTAACCACTCTTCCTTTGATATTCGCGAATTCCTATTATATTGCACCTCGAACTCGTGAATTTTCCTATCCAACCAATCTTCAATTTCTCTCTTAGTTGGATTCCAATGATATGAAATTAGACATCTCTATGCAGATTCCAATCCTGGAAAAGGAACCATTTGTTGGCTTGTTGGGGCCTGACCTAGGTTTAGAGTTAATTAGCCAAACAAATCCCTATACTACTGGCCCTTTTAGCAATAGTGTGTGGAGCGCGGACTAAGGTCTCACCTGAAGCAGTATGGGGGGATGCTGGAACCATGTTTCACACCCTTGACATGTTTAAGGGGTTGATTTAGTCCAACTATGAATAGTTTCACACAGGTTACTTCGCACGCTTTCCTAGCCTGCGAGGCCTTCGCAAACCTGTTATATTTGTCTTCATGCAGCCCTAACCAGGGGATGTGGGGATTTTGCACTGCTAGAGCATCGATCTGCGTTATTTCCCCAAGTCACACCGTGGATCTTACTTATCTTCTTATAACAATCAGTTACCTTCATGTAAACAGATACTTTATACGATATTCACTTATTCAACACATTCATATAAGTTCGCATAACAAATAAACAGTTAACTTGCAATTTATACCCAATATACTTCAATGCATAAAATAGGAAAAGATACACAGAAATATTGTAGAACTTCACTTTATTAATGCTTCAATTGGTTACAGACTCAACCTGCTCTACACACTTAGCTGTAGGGGTCCGTGCACTCAGCTGCAAACTACTAGGCCTCTGCGCACTCAGCTATAGAGCCTTCTCCTACTCTACGACTCAAAGACATGACTCTACACTTCGACTCAATGCTTCATGGATTGATTCTCTCCCTTTATTATCCTTTCTTTACACTCAAAACCTCACTCTATTTATAAAATCCCATGGTCTGTGAACCATGGGTAGAACTCTCAAGCTGACACTACATTTACAAAAGTAAGGGTGGAAAATGCTATGACTCAATTACAACTTCGTGCTTTGTGCCCACAAATCATGGAGTCTTTACATCAGACTTAGTCAAAACTTGGGCTTTAAGCCCCAAAACTTGCCTTGGGGGGATCCCACGCCCAAAAATTCACAACATATAGAATGTACTACAGTACCTTGAGGATCATTATCATTATCGGTCATTTCTCTCGTGTCTATTAACGACTTACATCATTGGCTGGTAATCAGACTGTGTCTTCCCATGTTCGACTTTAGATCACATATTCACATAGTTAGACTCGTACTTGAGCAAATGATTGAATGAGATAAAAGACCCAGATCTAAATCATCCATCCAGGCTATGATTTTAGGAAAGTACCAAATCATCCGTACAATGGCTTTACATTGATGGTCATCCTATCATAGGTCTATATCTGTAGATGATTGTCTATGTATTTGTAATGATAGTTTTTATGCTGAGCATGGGTATGCCTTCCCTCAGTGATTCATGAGAAAAAATCAAAATATCATGATATTATGTATTGTAATTGATGTAGGTCACCATCCACTTCGGAACCTCCTCATCACATCGTAAATCATATTACTCGACTTCATTATTTTTAACTTCATGCTTTAGGGGGTAGCTGTTACAGATCCATTTGGGCACATCAATCCCATCATTCAGATCAATATTGTTAAGGCTCATCAAAGCCTAACTTAGTTGCTACATGCCCTAGACAAGTCATCACTTTGAATGCCTCCTTCCCTGAGAGTTTCTTGGCCTGAAGCCCTCCAGAATTGCCTCCTTGAGGGATCAGCGCAGCCTTGGTTAGGAGTAAGTGATAGGCCCATGTCAGGGTGCTCTACAGAGCACCTAGGCCTACTTTGACCTACGTTGGGTGAATTTGAGCAAAATCATCATAGGGTTCTGGGAATATTATTATCTTCTGGAGCCATCTAGAAGATTCCCACACTTATCATCTCCTATGAGCTAGAAATTGGATAGGGAATGAGTTAAGTAACCTCCTATCCTCTCATCCCTTCCTCCATGGAAACTAACTCTAAGTTTGGAAGGCCATTCAATACCCTCATTTATGATTAAGCCTCCTTCATTTACCTATAAATTGAGCACTCATCTAAGTGATCAGGGGCTGGAGTGAGGATTGAGGATTGAGATTGTAAACAAGTATTGTTATGCTTCCAAAGTGTTGTGTTATTGATGTGATGTTGGTTGGAACCCACACTGGAAGAGTGACAATGGCATGCACCTAGAGTTGAGTCATCATGTTGGGGTCATGTAAAACAATCTCAAGCATAGTTTTTTGTTTCAAGCTTGCGTAAAAATGAAGCTGAATTCAAGCATAGTTTTTCATTTCAAGTTGTATAAACATGAAATTGAATCCAAACATAGATCCCTATGCTTCAAGCTTTTGTAAAAATGAACCCATCTCCATTTTAACCCTCGTGATTCCCATTCTATCAGCCTCTTCCATCAAATGAGCCTTGGTTTTTTTCTCCTTCCATCGTCACTATTTGCTTGGCCAATCATACGCTTTCACTTGGTTGTTTTACCCTTTTTGAGGAACAGTTGCAATGAGTGGTCTTGTTAGCTAGCCTCTTGACCATTACATATTTTGAGAAGTTCTAGGATCATCAGAACCAGTTGCTATCCTAGACACCAATCATTCCTCTAAGTGGAGTCCTCTTTAAGTTCTTTTTAGACTCTCAAAATATGAAAAGATTGCCTAGCGCTTGTCCTTTTCAGCTCGTTAATGGATTGGAAATGACATCTACTTGGTATAGGTTTAACCCCTTTTTCGGGATGAGATAGATTATTTACGAAAAAGGAATACGTTGACCGAACATGGTGAATAGGTTCTCTCTTGTATTGTTTTACGCTTTTCTGGACTTGAGAGACAAATCTACAAAAAAGAACTTGTGGAGTTTTCTTTTTGTCCCTTTCCAAACTCTCTAAACATGAAAAGGACCAAGTTATCATTGTTGTTAAACTCATTAAAAAATCAAATAGCGAAAAACTTGTCCATCATGACAAGACTGAGTTTCACCTTCACTAGACTCATTAAAACATCACATAGCGATGGATTCACCTGAAGTGTGGAATTATACAACAAGCATATGTTATCCTCCTCAAGCTTGATAAAATAAAGAGGTACTGGTCAGCAATGACTGGGGAAAATGGGAAAAGGGGTAAACCACTTTATGGCAGCAGGTCACTCTTGAACATGACACTTTCACTTCATCATTGTGACTATATGGGTTGGATTGTCTCCTTGATGGTCATCATACCTTGGTCTATCATACCATCCATTACTTTTGTTTTGGGTCAATGTTGCCAATTCATTTAGTGTCACCGACATGTTTAAGAGAAGTCACTTAGTTAAATTCATCCTTTTCAATACTCGTAAATCTTCATTTTCATAACCACCATTCCTGAACCTTGTGTCATCAATCAAATTCTATTTCCAAAATCATTACACTTGTTTCATGTCATTGATGTGGGATACATCAAGTCCCTCCTGTGACGAGTCACTTCTTGTCGACATCAGCACATTATCCAAGAAGTTTACTTAGAAACACCCTTCCAATACCTTGAGGCTTACATACATCAATGACAAGTTTCTCGCTTCCGGTGATAGGTTGATATCACTGGCCTTCGACTGAAAGACATTGTATGGTGTTTGACATCAAAACATCCATTCACACCATATAGAATGTACTATAGTACCTTGAGGATCATTATAATTATCAATGATTTCTCTCACCTCTATTAACGACTTACATCATTGGCTGGTAATCAAATAGTGTCTTCCATGTTTGACTCCAAATCACATATTCACATGCTTAGACTCATAATTGAGCAAACGATTGAATGCGATAGAAGACCCTGGATCTAGTTTCATCCATCCGGGCTACAATTTCAGGAAAGTACTATATCATCTGTACAATGGCTTTACATTGATGGTCATCCTATCATAGGTCTATATCTATAGATGACTGTCTATGTATTTGTAATGAAAGTTTATATGTTAAGCATGGGTATGCCTTCCCTCATCGATTCATGAGAAAAAATCAAAATATCGTGATATTATGTATTGTAATCGATGCAGGTCACCATCCACTTCGGAACCTCCTCATCACATCGTAAAGCATATCACTCGACATCATTATTTTCAACTTCATGCTTTATGGGGTAGTTGTTATAGATCCATTTGGTCACATCACTCCCATCATTCACATCAATACCATTAGGGCTCATCAAACCCTAATTCAGTTGCTACATTCCCTAATCAAGTCATCACTTTGAATGCCTCCTTCCCTGAGAGTTTCTTGGCCTGAGGCCCTCAAAAATTGCCTCCTTGAGGGACTAGCACAGCCTTGGGAAGGGGTAAGTGCACTTCAGTGTAGGTAGGCCCATGTCAAGGTGCTTTGCAAAACACCTAGTTCCACTTTGACCTGCGATGGGCGAGTTTGAGCGAAATCATGATAGGTTTCTAGGAATATTCTTATCTTTTGGAGCCATCTAGAATATTCACACACTTATCATCTCCTACGAACTTTAAATTGGATAGGGAATGAGTTAAGTAACCTCCTATCCTCTCATCCCTTCCTCCATGGAAACTAACTCTAAGTTTGGAAGGCCATTCAGTACCCTCATTTATGATTAAACCTCATCCATTTACCTATAAATTGAGCACTCATCTAAGTGATCAGGGGATGAAATTTGAGAATTTGTAAGGAGATACTATTGGAGTGAGGATTGAGATTGTAAGCAAGTATTGTTATGCTGCCAGAGTGTTGTGCTATTGATGTGATGTTGGTTGGAACCCAAGCCGGAAGAGTGACAATGGATCAGACTTCCTAGTTGTAATTCTTCCTTCTACTTAATAAAATTGTTTACACCTTTTCCCATATTCTTGTCTTTATTTATGATGATTATATGTGTAAATGATTTCGATTCAATTTTCTTATAGTAGATAGATCTCTTGCTTTGATTGGTTTTTGTCCTATTTTTATGATTACAGGTACTTGTCGTGTGGATTAAGGTCAAGAAGGAGTGGTGGGAGCCATACAAAGGAGACAAAGGGAAAGAGAAAGATAACAAGTAGGTCTCTTATCTTATTTATCATCTATAGAAAAAGGATAATCACTTTAAATATGTTGTTCTAGGTATATCTACCTACCTAGGGAATTAATATTTATCTGTAGATGCAAAATTCCTCATAACAAATTGGCGACTCCACTAGGGAATGATCATCATTTCGGGTAGTTTACCTTCAAACTAGTACACCCTAGTAGACTTTACTTTCTTCCATTGATCTTGTTTCAGCGTTTTTTGAAGTCTTTTTTGGTGAAAATTGTGCTTGTAAGCCCCTAGGATGGCCTCTTTGGCACCAGCGCAGGCTTGGTCTAGAGAAGGAGTGCTGTAGAGCACCCCTGGCTTGAGGACATTTCTCTGAAGCACACTGTCTCGATTCTAGACCTGCGTTCATCCTCCTTAGGACAAAAACCCCTCCTTTGAATTGATTTTTTGCCAAATTTCCTTCTATTTTTGCTTGCTGAAAGATCAATGCTACTTGTGTCTATGAAATAAATTTGTGTTTCCTTTGCCAACCCTACTTTGTCCTTGATTGTTTAGTGTTTCTTAAATTTTTTCTTTATCAATATAAATTTATTTTTAAAGTTATTTTATAGTTTATTAATCTTTGTTCAAAATAAAGTGTTGTAAAAGTCCTCATTTCTTTCGAAATGGAACTGTCGTAAAGTCCTTGTTCTTGCAAAAATATTGATTGGTTGTGTGCATTAGTTTCCTTTTGTTCATCATAACATCAAGGGAATTGAAAAGAAAAACTTTCATTATGCATTGAAAAAGTTTGTGTGTGCTTGTTTAAAATAGCAACAAGAAATGCTAAAAATAGAATTTATATAAATAACATTTCAGGATATACTCCAAGTCTATTGGAAATAGCAAAAAATAGAAATGCTAAAAATAGCATTGCTATAAATAGCATTTCGGGATAGATTCCAATTTTAATTAGTCCCTTAATTAAAATTGAGAATTAAAATTTGAATTTGGTCTCAGCAGTTTTTTGAAAAATAATTAATTAATTCATCTTGAGTTAATTAGTTGGAGATAATCAAACATGAAGTCTTTGTGAAGACATGCAACAATTATCCCTTTGATTGAGGAATTTATCCCTTAATTAAGGAGATCAGGATGAGTTGTATTTGAATTGTAATTGGTTAGCTCAATTAATTGAGTTAAGTCCATTTAAATTAGTTCCAAATAGTTGGAGGAACTAATTGTGAGTTCAGTCAGTTAATGCATGCATGCATGCAACTAGTGTTCTCTAGGTAATTGGATATTCTCTCATAAATAACCAAAGCATGTCAATTCAGAGAAAGACCTAGTTGAGATTAAAGGAAGGGATAGTGTACTATCAATTGGAGGAATTTTCCTATAAAGGAAACATCCATGTAGAAGGAATTATCTCCTTCAGGATTTCTCAATTATTTCAGAGGTCAGTGATTAGTGTGTGAGGTAATTACACACAGGTGGAAGCTTGAGGACCCAGGAGAAACTACGCAAGTAAATAGGAGGCTTGGAGGGCAAAGGATAAGGTTTGTGAGAAGCCTTTGACTGTCTATGAGTAGTAGTGAGGGATTGTACTGGGAGATGAATATCTTGTGAGCTAAAGATTTGTGTAATCTTGAGATATTTCTACTTGTATAATAATACATATAGTGGGGTTCTTACCTGAGGCTTTCCCCAGAGTATTCTTCTGTGTTTCATGTGTATGATTTCTTCTTCTCTGTTATATGTGTTCTATTTGATCTTGCTCAAAATTGATTAAGCTTCCACAAGTTTGTTTGTAGAAGTAGATCAAGTATTTTTCTTTAGTATATTGCATTATCAGGTGATCTATAGTTAGAATTTCTACAGTTCTCATAGGAATAGTTTAGGGAAATTGCATTAGATGTGTTATTTGTTCTTTGATTAAAAGAATCTAATTGCTCTATCCCTTCTAGCTAAGGTTTTCATTGTTAAAATTGAATGGAATGAATGTTTATCATATTAGTTTCATTCTAGGAATTGAAAATACATCACGTGGTGAACCTTGAAAGGAAAATTCTTAATCAAGATCAACTTAAAATTAACATCAATTAACCTAATGGAGCATTGTCACCTAATGCAAAACATTTAGAAGTTCTAGGCTAGAGAAGTGTTCCGACATCGTAAAACATAGCAACTGCTATTATCTTGTCTGCGATACATTCTGAGTGTGATACCTCATTCCATGTACGTGAGTATATTGTAGCTTCTCCACTTCGGGTATATAGGGCGGTGTTACAGTACCTAAAGTATATGGGAATTCTCTCACTGTGCAGTTTCGCATTAGAAAATGCTAATACGGATTGGTCCTCCATGTACTTTTGGGTATATATGGGAGGAAAACACTAGGTTTCTATCCATCCTTAGGTAACCAAGTTGGCTGCCTTGTACATTGTGATACACTGAACACAACATTTGGGGAGATTGCCTGCCTGTACTTCTCAGTTCGCTGGGAGGTATTCTGCAGTTCGCAAATGCTTAGTAATCCTTTTTCCTAGATTATCCTTATTTTGTTTTGTTATATTATTTTGATTAAAATAAAATTAATTGACTGTGGATAACATCTTCCACCATCACTCCTTAGTTGATCTTAGGTTGAAAGACATGGCAACAACTTCGAAGTCTACCAATCAAGGAATTCCTTTTGATGGGAATCCTAGTCCTTTTCCTCCTTTTGGAAATATTGGTGCTCCTTATATGGCTACATTGTCCCTTATGAGACTTACCATTGGCTTGCTAGTATGGTTGTTATCAACCTCCTTTATTAGCCTCACTCTCTTAAAAATAAATAATAAATCCAATTATTAAATTAAATAAATAAAATCATGAGAATTCCTCAAACTAAAGAGTCTGGTTTGGATGAGAGATTCTCTCCAACTAGCTCTCCTAAATTAGTGTGTAAGTTGAGAAATTGTCTCAACCAAGTGAGTCGAAGATAGACACACTATCTTAAGACCACTTACTCATGTATTTAAATGTATTATTAGATTTTGTGAAGAATGTGAATTACATGAGCATGAGAGACCACGTGATGACTCTCCACCTTTTCCGCCAGTTTAATTTGTGTCTTAATTTGTTGTGCATATGGTTATATGGCTTTGCCATTCTTCTTCATGTGGTATCAGAGATCTATGGCTTGGCCCCTCATGGGAGTGCTGAAGGAAATAGAGAATATGTGTGTTTGTTGAGAAATTTTTCGTTTGCTAGAGAATGTGTTAGTTTGTCCATCAAATGTGTGGTGAGAAAGAGACAACTGCATAAAGAGGAGGCAACCTGTTATATCCCTGTTTTTGAATAGTCACCAATGTGAAAGAGAGAATTGACGTATAAATCCAAGAACCCATTATAAGATGGATCCACCCACGTGGAGTGGATATCTCTACTTTAATAGGAAAGATCTGCACACTCTGAAGCTACGTTGGGGCCTCCGTGAACCCCTGGTAGCAGCCATCACAATTGTCGCAGCTACATCAGCACTCATCCCACCTTTCTTATCACTATCCTTAACTTCTTCAAGGTATCTTGAGAAAGACCATGAAAACTTGTCAGCATCTTTGTAGTTGTGCTAATAGATAACGCAACACCTTCAGAAGTCATGCCAAGAGGCTTTCCACTCCCATGATCATATCCATCCTTCTTAGAGCCACCAAGAGGAATTGCCTTTAGTAGTGGTATGTGTATATCACCCAGTATGCCATTTGGCATGATTAGTGTAGTTTCCAACTCCTCGGTTGTAAACTCCACTTTTATGTTCAAAATTGGTTGAAAGACATAAAAGCAACTGAGAATCGAAGCCAACTCCCACATGTTTTGAAGGAGCCATCAGGCTTCTGGGTAAGAGGAGGAGGAGTCGTTAAAACCCTACAACATTATTTGACGAGTTTATCAACTGAGAGGCCCAGGGGCGGAGTATTGTCGTGGCCTTCTTGCTATGTATTCACACTTTTTCACATTGGTTTTCTAAAATTTTCTGAGACAAATATTTGTAATGATTTCAGCCATCTTCGTCTATAATTCATGTGAGTGATCGACTCTCAAGTGCAATGCATGGTGGCTCTCATCGCCACATCAAAAATCAACAAAATCGAGTTACTTTGCAGGCCCTTTGTAGCAGCATGCCATGGGGTGTTGCTGTTCTGAATTGCCACAACGTTCATGTGAGAAAGAAAGATTTGCAGAGGTGGACTCATCCAAACCGGCCATTGCGGTTGCATGCTTTTGACAGGAAATCAGTGGACGTTGGTAGCCATAGAGTTTATTTGGGATCACTTTTGACTTCTTGCAGGCGTCCTCGGAGAGGGAAAAGGTGGGCGCGAAGATGACAATGGCATAGTAGAGATTGAAGATGGATTTTCTGCAACAGACTCGCTCCCTTAGCATTTTCGTTGTGTGTAGATGCATTGACTTGAACGGTTCTGGTCACATTGCTCTGTCTGGATCTTAGACTTGCCATTGAAATCGACAAATGTAGGATAGCCTGTGTGCCTATTTGTTGTTTCAGTCTTCCAATTTGAGCCATTATCTGAAGTCATCAGAGAAAGGCCGCGTAAGGTTAAGGTTTTATTATGTGCTTTCTTGCTGCTCGAAAATTTACAAAACAGGTCAATATTTTATACATTTGGATGATAATGCACTACTTTAGTGTTTCTTCAAGGGATTGCAGAAAATCATGTTTGTATTGGTCATAGTTTACTATACTGGCCATAGTTTATGTATCGTTAAATTCCACACTTGAATTCTGAAGGATTTCGCAGAGAAACCATATTATTTTGATCTGGTTTAAAGAGGTTTTTTATTTTTTCAATTTTTTTATGTGTGATCTATGTGAGGGTTATGATTGACTTTGAAATGGTCATAAAATTAGATAAAGTGTTTCTCTTTAAAAAAAGAGGGTATATTTTTAAATGAGTGTTTTTTTGAGGAGAGATAAGGAGTGGATAAAATCATTTATTTGTAATGGAGAAATAAGGAGTATATTTTGTCATTTTGGAGTTATAAGTATTTTGTATTTGGAGGGATAGGTGAATATTTTTATTTCTAGAAGGTTGAGTTAGTTTTTGAAGACAATTTACCTCCAAGAAGTTCTGAAAGTTTGTGCTTGAGAAATTTCATTCACGATGTTGTGAAGGTCAAGATTGATGTACTCCCATACTTAAATAAAAACATATCTTTTTGGTGGTGATTGTGTCCTAGATTCTCCGAAATTGAATAAGGTGATATTAGGTACACCGTGTGTAATGTATGCATGTGCATGACTTGTGTTCAAATTATCTCTTTGTATTATGCTTAAACAACTACATGCACATAAACAAGCTTAAGTATAATAACGCTTAATCAAGATCCTGTAATCAAGCTTAAGTACACAAGCATAAAGCGTCACATCATCAACTTGATAAGATGATCTTCCAAGAAAACACATTTCACATCATGTAATCAAGCAATCAAGTTAAGGACACTACAAACTCAAGCATTTCAAGCCAAGACGACATCAACATCATCAACACTTTTTGTATCACTTGCAGATAAACATTTTTTAACTGAATTGTACAGGTGCATTCTCGATTGTAACCGACACCCTAATTTGACTTGTTAAGGTGAATACATTAAGCCAAGTAATTCTTCAACTAATTCATCAAGATTGAAATTGACATTTGTATCATGGGTGCATTTTCGACAGTGTTAGACACCCTTTCCTTCTTTTACAAATCATCACATTCAGTGAGTACATTCAAGAAATCACAAGTGTCAATGATCAACTCAAGTGAGAAATTTTTTCAGGCACGACTTCTATGACAAGCAAGCATGACTTAAAATTAAGAAAAGAAACATGGCAAAACACATTTAGTTGTCCCAAATTATTAAGAATTTAATGTTATCATCAGCTAGTGACATGGTGCACATTAGCAAAACCACTCTTGCTGACATTCAAGTGCATATTCAACATGCACATGAAACGATTGAGTTCCTTCAAATGGAGTCACAACTACAAAGAAATGAGTTGCAAGAGAAGCATGTTGCGTCCAAGTCTTTGACCAATCTAGAGACAACTGATCATTCGACTTCATTCATCCAACTAGCTTCAAGTATTAGAGTTGTTCCAGTTCAACTTTCTTCCAAGCCCATCATCAAGCCCTAGCAAGAAATTCAAAGTAATCAAAATTGATGCAGCTTAGGATATGTCAAAGATAATGACAACTTACATATCCTTGATTATTCAAAGCCCATTCAGTTCGTCAGTGTCAGATTACTTGAACTAATCACCTCAGCAAGTTCTCAACAACTTGTAGACTAACGTCAATGCACACAAACTGAAGTTGTAGACAAATCAAAATGTTCTCATTGTCAAAGAACCGGTCATCTTGAAAATCAATGTTTTGATCTCCATCCTTGTAGCCATTGAGGAAAGCCAAATCATACATCAGAGAAATGCTGCAATCAACGACAGTTAACCAGATTAAAGATAAAATATTCATGGATTGATCCCTGGGAATGGTCATCCACAGCCAAAAGATTGTCCAAGTTTTACAATCAGATTCACTCACACATATTGTAGCCGATAGTCAAATGAAGATGGTACCTTTGTGTAGTTGAATAAGGGAGTACACCAGTGAAATACTCCTACACCTACAAGGGGGGAGTTCAGATATATTTTGGAGAAGATTGCCTCTCCTTTCAGCTAACAAAGGGGGGGGAATGTCAATGAAATTGACAAGTGGTTGTCAGACTGAAAGTCTCGACAGCATCAGCGAAGCAACCAATGGGCATCTTCATCAGCCAATGGGCGATCATCATCAACAAATATGCTAGTGGGCGTTCATCAAATTGTGTCAATGGACACTGGATGTTGTTTTCAAGCAAAGTATAGTTGGATCCTTTTGTGGCTTGGCACATGATGGAGTTTGAAAGCGACATTCAAAGATGAATCAGTCATGCAGTTGACTCATGGTCTCTTCATATTGTAGTTTCTTCAACGTCCAGCTTTGGCGGTTTTTCAGGCAAATGTTTTTTGAGGATCAACTTGAGAACTTGGAAAATGGTTCCTTGTTTGTTTTGGATTTATCATTGGGGG
>APFE031726876.1:29055-48152 GCA_000404065.3 Pinus taeda | reverse complement strand
AAATTAAATAAATAAAATCATGAGAATTCCTCAAACTAAGGAGTCTAGTTTGGATGAGATATTCTCTCCAACTAGCTCCCCTAAATTAGTGTGTAAGTTGAGAAATTGTCTCAACCAAGTGAGTCTAAGATAGAAACACTATCTTAACCGATGTGCTTAGCTGACCTGGGTATTCCATCGTATCCGACCCGTAATGTCATGCCGTAATGACGTAGAGAGTATCTTGGGCTAACAGTAAGACCACTTACTCATGCATTTAAATGTATTATTAAATTTTTTGAAGGATATGAATTACATGAGCATGAGAGACCACATGGTGGCTCTCTGCCTTTTCCACCAGTTTAATTTTTGTGTGTTAATTTTTTGTGCATATGATTATATGGCTTTGTGATTCTTCTTCATCCTTGGCCCTGCAAGTGAATATTCCTACAACTGGACAAAATCAACCTCCAGTTGATCCTAAAGTTAACCCTTTGCCTGCTTCCTCAGTTGTTTCTTCCTCCCCTCCTTCCTCTTCACCTGGTGAAAGTATTGACACTATTAACCAGGTGGATAAGAAGAAGAAGAAAGGGAATAAGAAGAAGAAGAAGAAAATTCAGTAGGGGGACAACCAAGCAACCATTTCTTTGACTGCAACTTCTAATGAGAAATCGTTTGATAAGCTCCACAAACTTCGATATCCTTGCAAAATGTGTACGGGAGACCATCTTCTTCAAAAAAATTCTGGAATTCCTCAGATATTAAAATAATGGTCTTCTCGTTCACATCATCCTGTGTCATCAATTCTCGAGACCATGCTGGTGACACACCATCAACTAGTGGTAGTAAAGTTCATGGAAAGAAGGGTAAAGTTAAGTTTCCCTATAGGTTATGTGAAGGGAATCACCCCATTCACCTTTGTCCCTATCTGGATGAAGCCAAAAATGTGTTGGATAACCATCCTGCTTCTTTGTAGCATCTTCCATTTGGTTACAGGAGGCTCTCCCTTAATCCTTCACTAGTTGATAAAGTGAGTGACCCAAATCAACCTTCAGTCAAACCCACTCTCTTTGAATGTGAATCTAATGATTCTACCCTCACCCATCACAAGTTGAGGATAAAGTTGACCTGACTTCACCTTTAGTTAATCGTACCTTTCCCATAGAGAGTGAGGATGATACCACTCAAGTTCTTGGAGACAAACCTCCTGTTCCATCAAGACAGGAGGAAAATCCTCTCGTTCTCGTAACACAAGGGGATAATACTCTCGTTTCTACGGTACCCCCTCCAAGTAGTCTGGTCACTTCCTTTGATTGGAATCAATTGGTAGGATGTCATCTTCCTTCTTATGTGCCTTTCCAGATCATAGTACATGTTTGTAATATGATTTTACCTGGCACTATTAAAGATGAATTTGCATTTGTGAGTATCCTTTCCTCCACTGCTTGGCAAGCACTCGGTTCACCGCCACTTGTGCCTATTACCCAGAATCTGTTGCATTTTAATAGAGGAACCAATCAACCATTAGGGATCCTTCCTTAGTTTCCTATCACTTTGGGAGGAATTTTTTTTTATGTCAATGTGATGGTAGTCCCAGGCCTTTTAGATTACAATTTACTTCTTGGGTGCGACTATGTTTATGACATGGGAGCTATTGTTTCAACACTCTTTCGAGTGATGTATTTCTTTCATGAAGGAAAAATTGTCACTGTTGAACAACTTTCATTTCCCAATCCAAATATGGCTTCCATTCAATCATCTTCCCTAAATGGTCCTTTTGTCCCAATGGTATCTTCCCTACCACAGGGCAATTATGTGGCAACCTGTTCAATGCCTACATCAACTGATGATCAACTCAGTGATGTTGTACATTATATGATGGGGGTATTGGAACCAGATCTCTTTAATGGATTCCTTGCTATGTATCCCTTCCAGAGCATTGTTCTCCCATCTGATGAGAACCTCTTGGAAGTCATGACCTCTTATTGGTCATGATCAAGGAATATGAGAATAATTGATGGTCTTGTATCAACCTCATTAAAAAATGAAACAAAAGGGTATGAGCATAGTTCTTTGTCTTGTGTCAAGCTCGTTAAAAAATGAAACAAGGAATCTAAGCAGAGTTCCTTGTCTTGTGTCAAGCTCATTAAAAATTGAAACAAGGAACCTGAGCAGAATTCCTTGTCTTGTGTCAAGCTCATTTAAAAAATGAAACAAGGTCCCTTGGAAGAAAGTTCCAATTCGAGTCTTTGAGTAGATCTTGTAAAATCCTAGTTGAGTCTTTCACTTGATATCGTAAATGAACCTTCATTCCATCCTCTTGATAGCCACGAGTAGTCTACTTAGGTGAATGTAATGAAGCTTGGGTGGCATGCACCTAGAATTGAGTCATCATGATGGGGGCACGTAAAACAATCTCAATCATAGTTTTTTGTTTCAAGCTTGTGTAAAAATGGAACTGAATCCAAGCATAGTTTTTCGGTTCAAGCTCGTGTAAAAATGAAACTAAATCCAAGCATAGTTCCCTATGGTTCAAGCTTGTGTAAAAATGAACCCATCTCCATTTTAACCCTCATGATTGCCACTCTATCAGCCTCTTCCATCAAATGAGCCTTGGTTTTTTCTCCTTCCATCGTCACTATCTGCTTGGCCGATCATACACTTTCACTTGGTTGTTTTACCCTTTTTGAGGAACAATTGCATTGAGTGGTCTTATTAGCCAACCTCTTCACCATTACATATTTTGAGAAGTTCCAACATCACTGGAACTAGTTGCTATCCTAGGCACCACTTGTTCCTCTAAGTGGAGTCCTCTTTAAGTTCTTTTTAGACTCTCGAAATATGAAAAGATTATCAAGCGCTTGTCCTTTTCAGCTCGTTAATAGATTGGAAATGACATCTACTCAGTATAATTTTAACCCTTTTTTCGGGCTGAGATAGTTAATTTATGAAAAAGGAATACATTGACCAAACATGGTCAATAGGCTCTCTCTTGTATTGTTTTATGCTTTTTTGGGCATGAGAGACAAATCTACGAGAAAGAACTTGTGGAGTTTTCTTTTTGTCCCTTTCCAAACTCTCTAAACATTAAAAGGACTGAGTTATCATTGGCGTTAAACTCCTTAAAACATCAAATAGCAACAACTTGTCCATCATGACAAGACCGAGTTTCACCTTCGCTAGTCATGTTAAAACATCACATAGTGATGGATTCAACCGAAGGGTGGAATTATACAACAAGCATATGTTATCCTCCTCAAGCTTGATAAAAATAAAGAGGTACTGGTCAGCAATGACTGGGGAAAATGGGAAAAGGGGTAAACCACTTTATGGCAGCAGGTCGCTCTTGAACATGACACTTTCGCTTCATCATTATGACTATATGGGTTGGGTTATCTACCTGATGGTCATCATACCTTGGTCTATCATACCATCCATTACTTTTGTTTTGTGTCAATGCTACCAATTCATTTAGTGCCGCCGACATCTTCAAGAGAAGTCACTTAGTTAATTTCATCCTTTGCAATACTCGTAAACCCTCATTTTCATAACCTCCATTCCTGAACCTTGTGTTGTCAGTCAAATTCCGTCTCCAAAATTGTTACACTTGTTTCGTGTCATTGATGTGAGATACATCAAGACCCTCCTACGATGAGTCGCTTCTTGTCGACATCAGCACATTATCTAAGAAGTTGACTTAGAAACACCCTTCCAGTACCTTGAGGTTTGCATACATCAATGGCAAGTTTCTCGCTTCTAGTGATAGGTTGAAATCACCGGCCTTCGATTGAAAGACTTTGTATGGTGTTTGAAATCAAAACATCCATTCACACCATACAGAATGTACTATAGTACCTTGAGGATCATTATCATTATCGATGATTTCTCGCATTTGTTAATGGCTTACATCATTGGTTGGTAATCAGATGATGTTTTCCCATGTTCGACTTCAGATCACATATTCACATGGTTAGACTTGTACTTGAGAGTACGATTGAACGAGATAGAAGACCCCATTCTAGTTTCATCCATCCAGGTTGTGATTTCAGGAAAGTAACAAATCATCCATACAATGGCTTTACATTGATGGTCATCCTATCATAGGTTTATATCTGTAGATGATTGTCTATCTATTTGTAATGAAAGTTTATATGTTGAGCATGGGTATGCCTTCCCTCACCGATTCATGAGAAAAAAATCAAAATATCATGATATTATGTATTGTAATCGATGCAGGTCACCATCCACTTTGGAACCTCCTCATCACATTGTAAAGCATATCACTCGACATTATTATTTTCGAATTCATGCTTTAAGGGGCAATTTTTATAGATCCATTTGGGCACATCACTCCCATCATTCAGATCAATACCATTAGATCTCATCAAAGCCTAATTCAGTTGCTACATGTGCTAGACAAGTCATCACTTTCAATGCCTCCTTCCCTAAGAGTTTCTTGGCCAGAAGCCCTCAAGAATTGCCTCCTTGAGGGACTAGCGCAACCTTGGTCAAGGGTAAGTGTGCTTCAGTGCAGGTAGGCCCATGTCAGGGTGCTTTACAGAGCACCTACCCCCACTTTGACCTGTGCTGGGCGAGTTTGAGCGAAATCGTCATAGGGTTCTGGGAATATTCTTATCTTCTAGAGCCATCTAGAAGATTCCCACACTTATCATCTCCTATGAGCTCAAAATTAGATAGGGAATGAGTTAAGTAACCTCCTATCCTCTCATCCATTCATCCATGGAAACTAAGTCTAATTTTGGAAGGCCATTCAATAACCTCATTTATGATTAAACCTCCTCCATTTGCCTATAAATTGAGCACTCATCTAAGT
Organism: Pinus taeda; assembly: GCA_000404065.3. Lineage (NCBI taxonomy): Eukaryota > Viridiplantae > Streptophyta > Pinopsida > Pinales > Pinaceae > Pinus > Pinus taeda. The sequence goes on along the minus strand of APFE031726876.1, from coordinate 43,339 downwards.
GATTAGGGGCTATACTTTGAGAATTTGTAAGAAGATATTTTTGGAGTGAGGATTGAGATTGTAAGAAAGTATTGTTATGCTGCCAGTCGTCATTCCACTTCGTAGCAAGATATTCACATTAGAATCCTCTTCGCAGGATTCAACCCTCATCTTCTGTCTGGGTAGGTTGTTGTGGTTGCGTCCCCTTTTCCCGCATCTTAGCTATTAATACAGAGCATCCTTCTGTCATGTGGTCAAACTGAGTATAGTATTGGCACGCCAGGCGCGTCAGGTTCATACATTCTCATGTGTAGTGTCCTGGACCTCCACAATTGTAGGAAGTAACTTGTCCCCAACCTCTCGCGGGTGCTCCTCCACCTCGGCCTTGTCTGCACCCATGATATGCTCCTCGCGCTCCCCCAACACCTTGATCCTGAGGCCAATTTTATGTTTGCATCTGATATGTGGGCATTCTCTCCATCATTAACTCATAACTTCAGAAATTGCATCCATTGTGACCTACTGATTTGCAGAAGTTGCCGAAGAGTTGTTTCGTTGTCTGTACAAATTTCTACAACCCGTGACAATTGTATGTCGCATGTTTTCCAACTACCTGACAAATAACACACCACAGCACAGGCCCTGTACTTGGCCCTGCTCTAGCTTCCAACCTCAGAGGCATCAACCCTCCTCCTACAATGTAATTCGTGAAGCAGGGCAGTGATATTTATCATGCCCCTGGCTCTTACGTTTCAGACACCAAACTTCTTCACGCACCTATGGCCAAGCCGCTCTATCCTTCTTCAGACTTTGGAATTCTAGGAAACGATTCTGCAACTCTACATGAATCTACTGAACTCCCAAAGCAACATCTTGAATCAGTGTCTCATGCAGTCTCATCACAATCTCCAGGGCTTCCACTGGGTCCCAATCTTTTGTTGCAATAGAGCGAACCTTAAATGAGGAAAGAGAAAAGCCACAAACCATATGTGGTGATGCCCATCTGTAAGATTCATGTTAGCTTCACGGATCTTGCATTTCAATCTCTGATCTAGCTCCCAGGGTGTCTCTCCAGGCTTCATCATGATTTCCTTCAATCCCACGATTGATTTTATTTTAGACTTGGGTCTATTGAATTCCTTATTCAACGCAGTTTTAATTTCTCCCAACATAGATGTCAGATTATCAGTGCAGTACTTAATGTACCACATTAGCGTGCGATCCTGTAAAGTAGTAACCAATGTTTCTTTCTTCATCTGATCAACTGTAATGTTTTAGGTTGTCCATACGGCCTTCGCTATGAACCAAAACTGGTCTGGGTCCTCATTTCCCAAGCCCTCAAAAACGGGTAACTTCACTACATTCACCATATTGGACGGTGGCAGAGGTGGTGGTGGTGTGGGCAAAGGGGTATGCTGTGGAGGTGGAGTGGGTGGATGGGGTATTCGTAGGAACCCTTACCTTATTAACTGGACATCACTCTGTGGAGAAGCCCATGCTGCTCCTTCATTGTCACTCAGAGGAGGCTCAATCAACGAGCTATATTCAGGACCTGTTCTCCTTCTATCCTTCAATAAATTTTCACTTCATGTGGCTCCAAAAATCAAGGTAATTACATAACGCGCTTTTCACACAAGATCATTTTAATCCAAGTATTCAAAGATCTTAAATACTTACCTCGCGGCCCCTTGAATAAGCGTCACTCTGCTTCATTATACCTAACTGAGGTATCAACTGCAAACTCTGCCACGAATCCTCTGATGACACAATCAAGCCAGTGATCGACAACGCGTGTGATATTATCTTCAGAGGCTTCCAATCTCTACACTAACTCTAGGGTCCACACTATTGGATCGTCGAGCCTCCACCTTCCCTGGTCATCTGCTAATTTAGTGATCCACTCGTATAGCTCGAATTGGAAGGAACAGAAGAAAATTTCATGTATTTATGTATACAGATACTTGTCCAACCATTGTTCTTTCGTCAATCCCCGATTCTTGTTTTCTTGTGCCACGAATTCATGGATCTTCCTATCCAACCACTCTTCAATTTCTTTCTTTGTTGGATTCCAGTGATGTGACATCACACATATCTTTATGAATATCCCTGTCCCAGAAATGGAACCATTTTTTGGCTTAGTGGGTCCTGACCCAAGTTCAGATTTAAGTTTTCCAAACAAATCCCTACACTATTAGCCCTTTCGGCATCAACCCGCGGAGAGCAGACTGCAGTCTCAATTGAAGCAGTATGGGGGGATTTTGGAACCAAGTTTCTGCACCCATAGATGAGTGTGATGTCATTTTATGCCCTAAACTTGCCTTGGAGCAGATCAATAAGCCTCAAGGGCTTATCGATATAACTTCTCTTAATTAGATTTTATACCTCTGCGAAGGTCTACGACTGTCTTTCGTGAAACCTAAATAAGTGAATCAATCACTTACATGCCTTTGTAATTACCCTTAGTTTTTTATTTACCCATATCGGCTTAAGTGTTTGATAACATTAACGTGCAACAAGATATTCTTTGTGTAAGCGGTTATTATAATTTGTGTTTATATGACAATGTAATGCATGTAAAATCGAACATCAATACAGTATTAATTCATAAACTCATCATTCGTCATAACATAATAGTGCATTCATTCATAACAGAAATATATAGACAAACCATAGATAGTTCTAGAATAATCTCTTTATTGATACTTCAGCTCTTCTTACAGACTCAAGACTTCCATGCACACTCAGCTGCAGGGGTCCGTGGACTCTACTTTAGGCCTCTGTGCACACAGTTGTAGAGCCTCTCTTCTACTGTAAGACTTCTTCACTCTTCTTCTATTGACCCATTACATTCATTCTTCCTTAGTTCGTTACTATCTATGCCTTAAACTCTCTAAGACTCTCCTTTTTATACAATCGCATGGTCCACGGACCATGGGTAGGTCTATACAAGCTGACACAACTTACATAACAGAAGGGTAAAACCCTTTATGACACTTTACCATCTATGCTCTCTATGACCACATTTTGTAGAGGATTTACACTTTACATAACAAAAACTTGGGCTTTTGCCGCAAAATTTACCATAGGGAACCTTTTCCCAACACCCCCCAAGATTCACTTCATTCACCTAAGTAGATACCAGTTACTAATAGGTGGACGGAATGAAGGTTCATTTCCGATATCAAGTGAATGACTTGATTTGTAATTTATGAGATCTAATCAAAGACTCAAATTGGAAAGGTAGATATGTTTCATTTTTTATCAAACTTGACACATGAAAAGAACTATGCTCATGGGAATTTGTTTCATTTTTAAAAAATCTTGTCACAATAAAAGGAACTCTGCTCTAGGAAACTTGTTTCTTTTTTTTAACGAGCTTGACACAAGAAAATGAACCTTTATCATGGGCCTTTACTTCATTTGTCAAGGAGCTTAAAAAACGAAAAAGAACTTTTCTCATGACACCTTGTTTCATTTTTTAACAAGCTTGACACAAGACAAGGAAATCTGCTCCCATACCTTGTTCATGGCCCATAAGAAGCCATGGATTTGAAGATTTTCTCATAAGATGGGAGAACAATGCTTTGTACGGGATTCATATAAAAGGCTCCAATGGACAGATCAAACTCCAATGTCCCCAGTATGGTCGCCAATTTGTTATACGATATTTATGACTACGAATAGAAGTATCTTCCCTAGGCATGGTGGACTACTCTAGAACAACAAAAAGACAAAGGGAATAATTTTTTCCTTAAACTAAGTAGATAATGGGATGAAGCCTACTTGGAATATGTCATATGCTTCACTCCTTCCTTGGCTTACATGCTCCAATCCTAGCTCTGATTGTTATAATTAAAACTTGCATAGTGAGATAACACAAGCCAACGATCTATGGAATCTATGTAGCATCATCTAATCACTTTATTCAATAGATCAACATGTTATTGAGATATGTGAAACCATAACATCATATAAATGAAAGAAAAAAAAAAAGAACTCTTTATATTAATATAAATGGAATGGTTTAAAACCAAAAATAGGTGTTGATCCTGTAGAAGGGCTCCTCCAAGTTGAATTGTCATGTACTTGTCACAAATTTTGCCACTAATCACCCTAATTCATGGAATTATATCTCTCACAGTAGATGCATTAAGGGTAGAATTACTCTCCAAAAGATAGCCCCCTTGCTTATGGATGGCAGTAAATATATAGGTGAAGGAGGTAGTTCATGAATTCTTATCCTTTTACTAATATGGGCTTGAGATCCACTCTTGATGGGAGGAGGAGCTCAAGGTATAAGGGATGAAAACTCTAAGGTAGGATAGGATAGGATTCAAGACTTTTATCTAAGTTAATAGTTACAACAGATCCTGGAAGCTTCTAGAAGAGGAAACTTTAGGATTATTTTTTGTTTTCCTGAATTTCTAGAATCAACACACCCCCAACGCTGATCAACCTATTTGTGATCAGCACAGGTGCAGAGTAGGGAAACATGGTATTCAACACTGACCAATGATGGGCCAGGGTGCGTTGGTCCTTAAAAGGACTGGAATAAGGTTATTTTGGGTAGAAACTGAGGGATTAGAAACAATCATGTTGGACGCGGGGTCCCCCAAGGAACGTTTTAGGGCTTAAAGCCCAAATTTTGGCTAAAAATTGTAAATCTGATGTAAAAACTCTGCATTTTGTGGGTGCATAACGCGAAGTTGTAAATGAGTCATAGGGTTGTCCACCCTCAATTTTGTAATGTAATGTCAGCTTTAGAAATCTACCCATGGTCCGCAGACCATGGGATTATATAAATAAAGTGAGGCTCTAAGTAGTTGAGACATCTAATTCAAGTAGTGATCATGGAATAGAAGGATAGCAGAAGATCTAAATGTAAAGTCAAGTCTTTGGGTTGTAGAGTAGGAGAAGGCTCTGCAGCTGAGTGCATAGAGGCCTTTACTCCACAACTAAGTGCGTGGACCCCTACTGCTGAGTGCACAGGGCGAGTCAAGTCTATAAATATTGAAGCATTAATAAAGAGAAGTTTTACATCAGGTCTATGTATTTTTCTCATTTCTATATCGAATATATTAGGTATAAATTGTAGTTATGTTATCTATATGGTGCGCGAAGATATATATCTGTGCAGATTAAGTGAATGTGAGTTAAAGTATCTATTTACGCGAGGTTGACTAACATCTATAAGAGGATAATTAAGATACGCAGTGTAACTTGAGGAAATAACGCAAATTGCTGCCATAACAGCGTGAAATCACCTTAGCCCCCTGGTTAGGGCTACATGAAGGACAATTATAGTAGATCACAAAGGTATCGCAGGTCAGAATAGTGCACAAAGGTAGGAATAATTGGAATAAATCAACCCCTCAGACATATCAAGGGTGCGGAAACTTGGTTCTAGCATCCCCCGCTTCGGGTGAGACTTCAGTCCACGCACCACGAGCTGATGCTGAAAGGTCCAGTAGTGTAGGGATTTGTTTGCCTAATTAAATTCGAAACTAGGTCAAGCCCCATTAAGCCAACAAACGGTTCTGTTACTATGACCAGAATCTGAATAGAGATGTCTAATGTCATATCATTAGAATCCAACTAAGAAGGAAATTGAAGGTTGGTTGGACAAAAGAATTCACAAGTTCGCGACGCAGGAGAACAGTAACTTGCGACTGACAAAAGAAGAGTGGTTAGACTACTACCTGTACACAGAGATCCATAAAATCTTCTTCACATATTTCTCTACTGAGTTGTACGAGTGGATCGTGAAGCTAGTAGATAGCCAAGGAAGGTGGAAACTCGACAATCCTATTGTGTGGACCCCAGAGTTAGTGTGAAGGTTGGAAGCATTGGAGGATAAGATCGCACACGTCGTTGATCACTGGCTCGATCGAATTATAGGAGGATTCATTACTGAGTTCGCGGTTGACACCTTAGTTAGCTACAATGAGGTAGAGTGATGCTTTCTCAAGGGACTGCAAGCTAAGTATGTAAAGTCTCTGAATACTTGGATTAAAATGTTATTGTGCGAAAAGAGGGTTATGCAATTACCTTGATGTTTGGGGCTATGCGAAGTGGAAAACTTATAGGATTGAAGGAAGTAAGGGACCAGAAACTAGCCCCTTGATTTCACCTCCACGAGGGGATGAGGAAGAGCTCGCAAAGGTCTCTCCATGAAGTGCATCCATTTGATAAGACAAAGAATTCTGCAAATACCACCTGTAGGTTTTAACCCCATACAGAAATTACCTGCATGCGAATTCTAAAACACAGAAAATAAACAATGCAAGAGCATAACACATAAAACATATATACACATAGATTTCCCCTAGATCCCAAAATCGGGACTACCAGCTTCATTTTTCATTATGTTCCTTTCAATGTTATAATACATATTTATACATGTCGAAGCATCAAATACCATGGACCGAAAACCATCGCGTCCAATACCATGGATTGAAAACCATTGCGTCCAAAAAACATGTGTGAAAATCATGCACAAAACCATAGGTGGGTCCACCCAACCTAACATAGGGTCCAAAACCAAAATTACCTCAAACGCCCTGTGAACCCCCCCGCTACACAATTGGCGCAATGAAGGGGGGCTCCACCCCCCAGTTAACTACGTGGGCTTATCATGGAAAGAATATAACACAACCCAACATTATCCCACTTGTTGTTTTCTTTCCACAGGGGGCCACAAGAGAGCATAATCATTTTTCCAGGCCTGAAACGCTCATTGTCTCTCTACATCCAGAGAACTTCTCAGAGTTCACAGATTTTGTCAATGCATCTGTAGTATTCTTCAAAGTGTCCACCTTTACCAGCAACACATTTTTTTCTTCTATCATATCAATCACAAAGAGATACTGAACATCAATGTGCTTTGCCTTTGAATGATATGTGGGGTTCTTTGCCAAGAAAATTGCACTTTGGCTATCACAGTCTATTCTTATAGCTCCCTGTACTAACCCCATACTTGAACACAATCTCTGCAACCAAATTGCTTCCTTTCTTGCATGAGTAGTTGCCATGTATTCTGCCTCTATAGTTGATAGTACCACTACAGATTGTTTCTTACTCATCCAACGGACTGCACCTCCAAATAGGTTAAACACATACCCACTTATAGATCTTCTCTGATCCAAATCTCCAGCCTAGTCTGCATCAACAAAGCCACAAATATCCAAAATTATGTCCAATCCTGATCTTCCTTAGTATCACAAACCATAATCTCTAGTCCCACACAAATACCTGAAAACCCGCTTCACTGTTGTCCAGTGCTCCTTCCCTGGTTTTGACATAAACTTGCTCAATACTCCCACTGCATGTGTAATGTCTGGTCTAGTACAAACCATTGCATACATCAAGCTACCAACTGGACTTACATATGGAACATGGGCATGTCCTCTTCCTCTTCTTGTGTCTTGGGACACTGTTCAGTAGATAACCTCACACCTATAGGAATAGGAACCTTCACCGGTTTACTATCCTGCATATTAAACCTCTGAAGTATTGTCTTGACATACTTCCTCTGGTTTAACCAGAGCTTCCTTTTTTCCCAATCTCTTTTAATTTCCATGCCCAAAATTTACTTTGCAGCACCAAGATCTTTCATGTCGAATTTGGAGGACAATTGAGTCTTCAAATCCTAGATAATTTCTTTGTCATTTCCAGCCACTAACATATCATCCACATGTAAGACCAGATAAATAGCACGGTCACCAATTAATTTAAAATACACACAGTGATCTTCTTTGCTTCTGGTGAAGCCAACTCCCCATATAAATGTACCAAATTTCTGATACCACATCCTTGGTGACTATTTTAACCCATACATAGACTACTTTAACTTGCATACCAGTTCTTTCTTACACTTCATCGCAAAGCGTTCAGGTTGCTTCATGTATATTTCCTCTTCCAGATCCCCGTGAAGAAATGTTGTCTTCACATCCATTTGTTCTACCTCAAAATCAAAAGCAACAACAACAGATAAAATTAATCTAATACAAGTTACCTTGGCAGCAAGAGAAAAAATATCACCAAAATCAATTCCCAACACCTAGGAATAACCTTTTTCTACCAACTGAGCTTTATATTTCTCCACCTTTCCTTCTACATTTGTCTTCTTCTTGAACACTCATTTTCTGCCAATGGGTTTCATTCTAGCCAACAACGCCACCAGATCCCAAGCCTCATTTTTGTGCAAAGATGCCATTTCATCAACCATGGCCTCTTTGAAAAGTTTTCCATCCTTTGAATCTACTGCTTCCTTCACAGTTCTAGGATCATCGTTAGTAATAGATGAAGCAAAATTTGAATAGAAATATAACTTTTTGGCTGCCTTCTTTCTTGAACTGATCTTCTCACACCCGGAGTTTGTCGCTCTTCATCTTCTGATTCCTCCTCTGCTGTAGAGTCTGATTCTTCCTCCTTAAGCTCAAACTCTATCCTCTCAGATTCCTTTGGTTGGACTTCATGTTTAATAACATCTTTTACCTCTCTGAACACTATATCTTGGTTGTACACAACCTTCCATGTGACTGGGTTTCAAAGCTTATAACCCTTTAAACCATCCTTATACCCAATAAAGATGCACTTTTTAGATTTACTATCCAACTTGGTCCATTTCTCCTTTGGAACATGTACATGTGCATCACATCTAACTACCCTCAAATGTGAAAGAGAGGGTTTCTTACCAGTCCATACCTCTTGTGGAGTGTTATCCTCCAATGCTGATGAGGTGACTTGTTGACTAGGTAACATGCAATATCCACCGCCTTTGCCCAAAATTCCTGTCCTAACCTAGCACCACTGAGCAGGCTTCTTTCCCTTTCCATCAACATCTTATTCATTCTTTCTACAACTCCATTTTGCTTAGGTGTATATGGAGTAGTCTTCTATCATGCTATACCACACTTCTTACAAAGTTCTTCAAATGCTTTGCTGCAAAACTCTCCACCATTATCTGTCCTTAGCACCTTTATCTTCTTCTCTATCTGATTTTCCACAAGAGCCTTAAATTCTTTAAACCTGTCAAAGGCTTCAGATTTCTTCTTAAGGAAATATATCCATGTATTCCTTGAGAAGTCATCTATAAATGATACATAGTACACAGACTTACCCAGTGATGGAACCTTCACAGGTCCAAACACATCACTGCGCACAAGTTCTAATATCTGTTTCGCCCTCTTACTACCGGAGGGGAAACTTACCCGATTCTGCTTCCCATATACAGAATTTTCATAGAAATCAAAATCTAGAGAGCTATTACTCATAGCTTTTACCATACCTTTACCATGAAGTATTCGAAGGCCCTTCTTTCCAATATGTCCAAGCCTTTGATGCCACAACATGGTCTTCTTTGCAAAGACCACTAGATTTTCTGCTCTACTTTCAGGAACCACAAAACTGTTTCACCCATCAATAACAGTGCTACCTTGCAGCTTGTATAGAGTTCCAATTCGAACTCCCCACATCAATACCAGTGCTCCCCAAACCAATTTGTAAGTATCCTTCTCAAACACTGTTTTTACACCTGCATCATCCAGCTTGCTTACATAAATCAGATTTCCAGCCAATGCAGGAATATGCAGAACACCCGGAAGTGTTCTAACCCTTCCACATTGTAACTTCAACTTTACTTTTCCATGACCAATGATTCTAGCCTTCCTATCATCCCCTAAGAAGACATCACCACAATCATATTTCTCATACTCGCAGAACCACTCTCTATGGGGAGTGAAGTGAAAGGATGCACCTGAGTCAATCAACCATGCCTCATGATCTAAATGTGTACTCGAAGAAGCCAAGTACACATTCCCACCTTCATCTGAGGTGGTTTTCGCCTCTGCAAAAGGAGCATCATCAGATCCCTTTTCTTTATTAGGAGCTTTAGATTTATAGTCCCTTTTGTAGTGCCATTCCTTTTCGCATTTCCAGCACACCACCTATACAGGTTTTCCAGGAGATTTTGATCTTCCTCTAGATTTAGATCTCCCAATCGACAACTTATTTTTGTTTCCGTTCTAGGACCATCCTCATATAGACAAGGTATCACCATTTTGGCTCTCCATATTTTTCCATATCATCTCCTCCGTCAGCGAGGATGAGACTATTTCATCAAACTGCAAGGCAGTTGCATTGCTACCTATTGCAATAACCAGACTATCCCACGAATCTTGCAGAGAACACAACAAATTGATGCAGTTATCTTCATTTGAAATTTTAATAACAAATTCTAACTAACTTACCATAGTATTAAATGCATTCAGATGCTTTGTCATCGAGTCTCCATCTTTCATCCTCAGGTTATATAGCTTTCTCCGCAGGAACAATTTATTCACCAGAGACTTAGATTGGTACAAAGTCCCTAACTTGTCCCACAAATCCTTCATCGTAGCTTCCCTTGATACATTCAACAATACTGAATCTGAGACACACAATCATATTGTGCTCTTTGCCTTCTGATCCAACTTCTTCCATTCTTCATCGGACACTCCCATTGGTTTAGAACCTAGATCTACCGTGATCTACTAATCTTTATCCATCAACAGATCCTCCATCCTGAGTTTCCACAACTCAAAAATCTGACCATTAAATTTCTCGATCTCTGTCTCTCCACTGCTCGCCATCCTCTTTCACCACTAGAATCGATCTCGCAGATCTCCCACTGAACAAGGTCTACCATAGGCCCGAGCAACAAAGGCGTCCCCTTGAAGCCAAAACTGCTCCGATACCAAATGTAGGTTTTAACCCCCTACAGAAATTACCTGCATACGAATTCTAAAACACAAAAAATAAATAATGCTAGAGCATAACACATAAAACACATATACACAGAGATTTCCCCTGGATCCCAAAATCGGGACCACCAGCTTAATTTTTCATTATGTTCCTTTCAATGTTATAATACATATTTGTACATGCCAAAGCATCCAATACCATGGACCAAAAACCATCACGTCCAATACCATGGACCGAAAACCATTGGATCCGAAAAACATGTGCAAAAATCATGCACGAAACCATATGTGGGTCCGCCCAACCTAACATAGGGTCCAAAACCAAATTTTTTTGGGGCGCTGCCCCAAACCCCATAAAGTGGGGTTACGGGTACACCTCAAACCCCCTGTGACCCCCCCCCGGCTACACAATCGACACAATGAAGGGGGGCTCCGCCCCTCCTCTAACCCCCCGGTTAACTACGTGGGCTAGTCATGGAAAGAATATAACACAACCCAACACCACCCCCACCCACACCACCACTAGCTTCTCCTCCTTCACCTCCATCTTCATGCATACCACCTCCGCCACCAACGCGAGTCAATATGGCAAGCACGATAAAGTTGCTTGTGTTCAAGGGATTGGGAAATGAGGATCCAAACCAATTTTGGTTCGTTGTAAGTGCTGTATGGGAAGTGCAAGGAGTTATGATGACAATATAAAGAAAGAAACACTAGTTAGCACCCTACAACATGACGTGCTAAGCTATTATATTAAGCAATCCAATGATAATCCAAATGTGGAAATCGTAGATATCCAAGCAGCGCTAAACAGAGAATTGAGTAGGCCAAAGTCTGAAGCACAATCGATCATTGGATTCAAAGAGATCATGATGCTACTAGGCAAGACTCCTTGGGAGTTGGATTAGAGGGTGAAGTGTATGATTCACAAAGATAATATGAATTTGACGGATGGACAACAACGTGAATGGTTTATAGCACCGCTAACGCCACATTTAAGGAGTGCACTATCACAACAGAAGTTAATGACTTAGGTAGAGGCCTTAGAGATTGCGATGAGACTGCATGAGACCCCAATGCAAGATCCTAACTTAGGGGTTCAACAGATCCATGCGCAGTTGAAGAATTTATGCCTGGAAATGTAGAGTTTGAAATAAGAAAGGACAGCTCGACTAGAAGTGCGTGAAGAGGTGTGGTGAGTAAAATTCAAAGGTCAAGGTCATGGCTAGGACCACTGCCTGGTTTTCATGAATTACCTCGTAGGAGGAGGACCGATGTCGTTAAGGCTGGAATCACAAGGAGGACCTAGCATAGTGCCTACTTTGTGGTGCATGATTTGTCAAATAGGAGGAAAACACGCTACAGACAACTGCCATTTGTTACAGAAGTATACACAAAATTCGCAACAATTATTCTGTAACTTTTGTAGGTTGGTGGGAGACAATGAGCACACTTGTAGGAGCTAAGAGTTGATGATGGATAAAACTCCCACCTATAGAGTTCAGGCCGAATTATGGCCCCTAGACCAGAATGCAAGATTGGCACGAACAGGATTTTAGGGGCGCGGACGAGGCAGAGGCGGAGGAGGACCTGGAAGAGTCACGGTTAGTTGATATGCTACAATTACGGAGGGCCAAGACATTATGCCTGCGATTGTATGAATCTGATGTAGCCGTTGTGTTTATATTGCACCTTGTTTAATCATGAGACAGAATATTGTCCTATGTTGATAGCTAGGATACGCGACAAAGGAGCGCTACCGCCTATAGGTTTTAAACCTGTACAGAAATTACCTACATATGAATTCTAAAACACGGAAAATAAACAATGTGAGAGCATAACACATAAAACAAATATACACAGAGATTTTCCCCAGGATCCCAAAACCAGGACTACTAGCCTGATTTTCGATTATGTTCCTTTCAATGTTATAATACATATTTATACATGCCGAAGCATCCAATACCATGGATTGAAAACCATCGTGTCCAAAACCATGGAATGAAAACCATAGGTAGGTCCACCCAACCTAATATAGGGTCCAAAAAAAAATTCTCGGGACGCTGCCTTGGACCCCGTAAGGAGGGGTTACCCACCCCGCTGCGCAATCAGCGCAACGAGGGGGGGGGCTCTCTAACCCCCGGTTCACTACGTGGGCTAGTCATGAAAAGAATATAACACAACCCAACATTCTCCCACTTGTTGTTTTCTTTCCACATGAGGCCACAGGAGAGCTTAGTCATTTATTCAGCCCTGAAACACCTATTGTTTCTCCACACCATGAGAACTTCTCAGAGCTCACAGATTTTGTCAATGCATCTGCGGTATTCTTCAAACTGTCCACCTTTACCAGCAACACCTTTTTTCCTTCTATCATATCCCTCACAAAGTGATACAGAGCATTAATGTGCTCTGTCTTTGAATGATAAGCAGGGTTCTTTGCCAAGAAAATTGCACTTTGGCTGTCATAGTCTATCCTTATAGCTCATTTTACTAAGCCCATACTTGAGCAAAATCTCTGCAACCAAACTACTTCCTTGCTTGCATGAGTGGCTGCCATGTATTATGCCTCTGTAGTTGATAGTGCCACTACAGATTGTTTCTTACTCATCCAACTGACAACACCTCCAAATAGGTTAAAAACATACCCACTTGTAGATCTTCTCTGATCCAGATCTTCAACCCAGTCTGCATCAACAAAGCCATGACTATCCAACAGTCTGTCCAATCCTAGTCTTCCTTGGTAGCACAAACCATAATCACTAGTGCCATGCAAATACCTGAAAACCCGCTTCACTGCTATCCAGTGCTCCTTCCCTGGTTTTGACATAAACCTGCTCAATACTCCCACTGCATGTGTAATGTCTGGTCTAGTACATACCATCGCATACATCAAGCTACCGTCTACACTTGCATATGGAAAACGGGACATGTCCTCTTCCTCTTCTTGTGTCTTGGGACACTGTTCAACAGATAACTTTACACCTACAGGAATAGTAACCTTCACTAGTTTACTATCCTACATATTATACCTCTGCAATATTGTCTCGACATACTTCCTCTGGTTTAATCAGAGCTTCCTCCTTGCCCAATATCTTTTAATTTCCATGCCCAAAATATATTTTGCAGCACTAAGATCTTTCATGTTGAATTTGGAGGACAAATGGGTCTTCAAATCCTAGATAATTTCTTTGTCATTTCCAACCAGCAACAACATATCATCCACATATAGGACTAGATAAATAACACGGTCACCAATTAATTTAAAATACACACAGTGATCTGCTTTGCTTCTGGTGAAGCCAAGTCCCCATATAAATGTATCAAATTTTTGATACCACATCTTTGGTGACTGTTTTAACCCATATAGATACTTCTTTAACTTGCATACCAATTCTTTCTTACCCTTCACCGTAAAGCCTTCAGGCTACTTTTTGTAGATCTCCTCTTCCAAATCCCGTGAAGAAATGTTGTCTTCACATCCATCTGTTCTACCTCAAAATAAAAAGCAGCAACAACAAATAAAAGTAATCTAATAGAAGTTACCTTGGCAACAAGAGAAA